>WNWK01021021.1:0-34756 GCA_009830355.1 Cherax destructor | reverse complement strand
CACGATCCGAGAAAAGCATCGCCCTGTACTGCATAACCCCAGTCCACTGTACCTCAGTACAAGCTACTGAAATAGTGCAGAGTGCGGCATAGGTTTCTAATGCAGTTAAATTTCAGCACTAAAGATTTGAAGCGAATCAAAGGTGGCATTTACAAGTCATCATAAGAAAATTAATATTAGTTTTGAAGCTAAACTGAAGACGCATTCTCATGTTATTCCTCATTAAATTTAAAAACGCCATAAAAACGCATTTTTTCTGTTCTTTTTCTCATTTATAATGTTTCAAATTCTCTACAATCCAATACGATTTTTTTAAGTTCAGTTTGTCAAAACTGGCAAGTTTATACCCACACAGCCCAAAATAAATAAAAACTCTCGTTTATGATACACTAGAGTTTTATGGTATGAAGTCTATCTGAATATGACAGCACAAGGTGAGCGCCAAACTATTTTAACAAAGCCCAACAATGGTGAAAGTTTGATGCCGATCAGAAAAAAAAAAACATTTTCCAGTAACTGATCCGATTCCAAGTCTTAACAATGTCAATAAAATTTCAAGTTTTCATCTGATCACATTGAACTTATGAAGCATCAACCTTCTTACAGAAACCATCACGTCAAGATTTTGAAGCCGACTGAATATAAATGAATATTCCTATAAAAAAATTCCAAATTGGGACTTGTGGCCCCCAATAACAGAACGAACCTTGCGTTCAGAAAACCACGCCAGTGGAGAAAATTTGAAGCCGATCAGAAGAGGCATTCTTCAGTTATCACATGGATTCCAACGAGTCAGTTTTTTTTTTAACTATTTTTACTATATTGAATAAATAAAAGGAAAAAAAATAGAAAACTTAAGAGGTACTATCGTGGTGGTAAGTTACATCAGTCATCAAGTATTGAATGAACTCAGAAGCGGAAAATTGAAATTTATGAAACGTGATTTAACGGAAATAAAACAATCACTATTTTACACGTAAACTGGTCAAATCTGCTCCTACACTAGAATTTCAATCTCCACCTTCGTGGAATTAAGAGACAACTTTTATGAACGTTTGGAGTTGTGAAGGCGTTCCAGGATGTTAGTAATGGGTTCAGCAACTTGTGTCACAGGGCTCCTGAACAATGCTAATTGTTTCTAGAATCTGGTCCCAGTTACCGTACACAATCACTGGAAATTTGAAGTCGGTCGGATAAGACTGAGTTAAAAGCAAAACAACAAAAAAAGTCAAGTAGAAAAAAATTCTGGCAACCGCTTCAATGTCCTCCCTTGGAGGATAAATACTAATAGTAATAAATAATAATAATAATAATAATAATTTGGCATTTTGTTATTCTTAGAGCACATGTTTTCTACAGACAAGCACTCGAACACCAAGTTATAAATGCAACAACGATGAAGAAATACTAAAGTTTGTATTCAAGAATGACAGTGATCACCACAACCTCTAAAAAAAAAATGCGCTGTCAACCGAGACTTAAAATACAGACAGATCCATGACTCTTAACAGGCACTAACAACCTGTTCAACACTCTTGGAGCAACTGAAGTAGCGAAGGATCTTCCTGCTAGAAACTCCCCCAAGCCTTTACGAAATATAGTTGTAACCCCAAAAATGTAGACCAGCGGAAGTTTTTTCTTGCTTAATTAAGATAATATTGTGAATATCAAGAAGTTAGCCATGATTATTTTAATTACGTGCAGCATAACTCAACAAGTGTGCTATTAAATTATGGTTTCCATGGCAGCAACAATAATCCTGAGTGCAGAGCCAACATAATATTAATTCCTCAGTGAATTCAACCGAGTGTTCCAATGGATTGTAATCTTTATTACTACTCCAGTTGTTAAGGTATTATAAAAATTGCGTCCATGTCGGCTGCATGCAGAGTCGCGGACAAATTTACATATCACGTCGAGGGATGAATGTTACAATATGACAGTCACTGAAGCTCGTCCTCCGTGGTACTGCAAGCCTCCAGTACCACTGTCAAGCTCACCCTCACCAGTGGTACTGCAAGCCTCCAGTACCACTGTCAAGCTCACCCTCACCAGTGGTACTGCAAGCCTCCAGTACCACTGTCAAGCTCACCCTCACCAGTGGTACTGCAAGCCTCCAGTACCACTGTTAAGCTCACCCTCATCAGTGGTACTGCAAGCCTCCAGTACCACTGTCAAGCTCACCCTCACCAGTGGTACTGCAAGCCTCCAGTACCACTGTCAAACTACCCTCACCAGTGGTACTGCAAGCCTCCAGTACCACTGTCAAGCTCACCCTCACAGTGGTACTGCAAGCCTCCAGTACCACTGTCAAGCTCACCCTCACCAGTGGTACTGCAAGCCTCCAGTACCACTGTCAAGCTCACCCTCACCAGTGGTACTGCAAGCCTCCAGTACCACTGTCAAGCTCACCCTCACCAGTGGTACTGCAAGCCTCCAGTACCACTGTCAAGCTCACCCTCACCAGTGGTACTGCAAGCCTCCAGTACCACTGTCAAGCTCACCCTCATCAGTGGTACTGCAAGCCTCCAGTACCACTGTCAAGCTCACCCTCACCAGTGGTACTGCAAGCCTCCAGTACCACTGTCAAGCTCACCCTCACCAGTGGTACTGCAAGCCTCCAGTACCACTGTCAAGCTCACCCTCACCAGTGGTACTGCAAGCCTCCAGTACCACTGTCAAGCTCACCCTCACCAGTGGTACTGCAAGCCTCCAGTACCACTGTCAAGCTCACCCTCACCAGTGGTACTGCAAGCCTCCAGTACCACTGCCAAGCTCACCCTCACCAGTGGTACTGCAAGCCTAGTACCACCGAAAATCGCCCTCACCAGTGGTACTGCAAGACTAGTACCACTGAAGATCACCCTCACCAGTGGTACTGTAAGCCTCCAGTAGCACAGTAACTCACCCTCACTGACACACCACTACTGCAAGCCTCCAGTACCACTGTAACTCACCCTCACTGACACCACTACTGCAAGCCTCCAGTACCACTGTAACTCACCCTCACTGACACACCACTACTGCAAGCCTCCACTACCACTGTAACTCACCCCTCACTGACACACCACTACTGCAAGCCTCCAGTACCACTGTAACTCACCCTCACTGAGCACCAATGCTGTAAAGTTTAGCGAAAAGATTAATTTTGTAATGGAGCGCTGGGTTACGACAAACAGCGTAGTCAATCTGCGCCCCCAGGGACCTTAAACTCACACACTCCTCCTCCAAGGGACTTAAACACCCTCCTCAAGGGACTGCACACTCCTCACTCCAAGGGACCTAACCACACTCCCCTCCAAGGACTAACCACATCTCCTCCCAAGGGACTAACCACACTCCTCACCCTCACCAGTGGTACTGCAGCCTCCAGTACCACTGTCAACTCACCCTCACCAGTGGTACTGCAAGCCTCCAGTACCACTGTCAAGTCACCCTCACCAGTGGTACTGCAGTTTTCCCGTACCACTGTCAAACTCACCCTCATCAGTGGTACTGCAAGCCTCCAGTACCACTGTCAAGCTCACCCTCACCAGTGGTACTGCAAGCCTCCAGTACCACTGTCAAGCTCACCTCACCAGTGGTACTGCAAACCCCCAGTACCACTGTCAACTCACCTCACCAGTGGTACTGCAAGCCTCCAGTACCACTGTCAAGCTCACCCTCACCAGTGGTACTGCAAGCCTCCAGTACCACTGCCAAGCTCACCCTCACCAGTGGTACTGCAAGCCTAGTACCACCGAAAATCGCCCTCACCAGTGGTACTGCAAGACTAGTACCACTGAAGATCACCCTCACCAGTGGTACTGTAAGCCTCCAGTAGCACAGTAACTCACCCTCACTGACACACCACTACTGCAAGCCTCCAGTACCACTGTAACTCACCCTCACTGACACACCACTACTGCAAGCCTCAGTACCACTGTAACTCACCCTCACTGACACACCACTACTGCAAGCCTCCAGTACCACTGTAACTCACCCTCACTGACACACCACTACTGCAAGCCTCCAGTACCACTGTAACTCACCCTCACTGACACACCACTACTGCAAGCCTCCAGTACCACTGTAACTCACCCTCACTGACACACCACTACTGCAAGCCTCCAGTACCACTGTAACTCACCCTCACTGACACACCACTACTGCAAGCCTCCAGTACCACTGTAACTCACCCTCACTGACACCAATGCTGTAAATTTAGCGAAAAGATTAATTTGTGTAATGGAGCGCTGGGTTACGACAAACAGCGTAGTCAATCTGTGCCCCCAGGGACTAACCACACTCCTCCTCCAAGGGACTAACCACACTCCTCCTCCAAGGGACTAACCACACTCCTCCTCCAAGGGACTAACCACACTCCTCCTCCAAGGGACTAACCACACTCCTCCTCCAAGGGACTAACCACACTCCTCCTCCAAGGGACTAACCACACTCCTCCTCCAAGGGACTAACCACACTCCTCCTCCAAGGGACTAACCACACTCGCCTTAAGTTTTCTTGCAACTTTTCTTTATCCTGATATTTCGAAACCGTTATACGTATAATAAATTCTCTTACTTTGAAGACCTGTTGGATGCATATGGGTTATTAAGGCAGCGATTTACTTGTACACTAACTTTTAGAATTCTTTAATTCCTAAATTATGGGCTGTAAAAAAAAAATTATGTGGGAGATGCATGTACTTCATGATCTACCTACTGAGCATTACTCCTGCCCCATCAAAGTAAAGAAAATTATATATAATCAATACTGCGACAAGCCAGAGATAGAACTCCTGCTATTTTAGCAAGTCTCCAGAGAAGCCCGCAAAAATTCCGAGAATACTTAGTCCACTTGGCCATCAATGCTTCAAACATCAGGAGCCCAGTACCACCAGACATGTCACTCCTGATGCGAGCACATGTGAGACCGTGCAAGCTATAGGACTAATTTTATTCTACTCTCGTTTGGGATACCAGTTTTCACGAGCAGTACACATATTAATGCATCCACGAAACAAGTAGTTTTAAAGCACATAATATTGTGACCATCCGGGGGTTCGATCCCTTGTTATTTAAGAAGCCTTGTGGGAAGCTAAATTCTCGACACGCCTAAGTCTACTAGATATATTAAGCAAACATATTAAGCAAATTTCCTAAATTTGTTTGCAACAGATAAGTGAACTGTAGATATAAATCCAGATGTACTCCTGTAAACCCTTTTGGGGCCTAGTTCCTAGGTCTTTTGTATATACATATACGTTGCGCTACCCTCCACAGGATGGATAATGAGGCGCACAAAAAACTAGCCGCTTTTGTGGCAAAATTCATCCTAAAAAATCAGACTACAGCAGCTACTTAATTAGCGTCTGAGTTATTCAGAGATCTGTCAGTCATCTAATTACTTTAATATAAATCAGTAAAACAATTAGCTGATAAATCAATAAAGCAGACATTAAATGAACTTATCAAGAAATAAGCTAACAAACTCACCACTCAAAGCTGTCTGTTACACAGACTATAATATTCTCGGTTACTTTAACTTATCACAAATTCCACCAAAATCTAAGTGCGGACCTGAAATTAATTTTTCCGCTTCCTCTTGAAAGCGGCTAAAAATGAAGTCTATTAAATTCCAATGATCGTGGACTTAGAATTGGCTTGAGAGCTTCCCTCGCTAACGACTCCAGAATTAGTGAGTGTCCCACAGACACCGTCCTTTTTTCTTTTACTTAATATTGTGACTGTTGTGGTAAAGAGACAGGAGAGTCCACGCAGGGAAGAATACACTTATGTCCCCAGGGGTTGGTCCCTAACTCTTGGGCCCAGTTTTTGCACTTCAGTCAACTGGCGTGCCTTATTGCCTGAACTTTTTATGTCTGTCATGTCGGCTTCTTAATGCTTTCTATTTGTTCACTGTCCTCACACACAAAAAAAATCCTTTATGTTCCTTCGGTTTATTTGGATTTGTAGTTTCGAGTTATCTCTTTGTGCTGTTTAACTCAATCATAAATATTCTGTCCCTATTTATTTAGTCTACATTGTGACGAGTCCCGTGTCTCGTCGGTCTACTAGCACTGTAAGATCTCATTATCTACCATCGAACCCAACCTTTGTAGTTCAGGGACATCCTAGTGGCAGCTATAGACCAATCATTCTATTTAGTTACGAACTAAACTAGCTGCAACTGCAGTAACCAGCCAATTTAAAAAATATTTTATATAGGTATAATGTTTGTCAGGAAACAGGACAAATGTTTCCTGACGCGGGTCTTAGTCTAAACTTTTTTGTCTTTTATGGATGCTTTAAATATGCAGGTGTTTCTTCGTGGGACTGACTTACTGACAGTGGAGGGACAGTAAATTTATTCCTGAAAGCAATTCACATAACATATGTACAATATACCAGTACTTTTGCTCATTACAGTCCCAAGCAGGAGACGTATACAGTACACTGTATTTAGCAAATCCCTACCAGTGATAAAGTATGCTCTGTTATGATGTATGCAATTATCAGTTTTAAGTCCAAATTGGTCTCTAACCCTCTGGCGCAGCGGTGACTTGTCGGCATTATACTGTATACCATCAATAATATAATGCTTATGTGACACAGCAACACCATGGTATCTTGGCACAGGGGAAATCTGCTGCAACTCCTTAGCTAAATAAGTGCACCTACAGTGCTTCCACTAGTTACGCTCTCCTGTGACGTTAACTCCAGCTGTTTCACCAAGGGACTGATGCAATACCAAGGGTAATGGACAGATCAAGTCAGAACTACTTCTACTATCCGAGGTGTTTTAATTTTCCTGTATTTAACTGAAGATACCTGTTGTACTGGCGAAACGTTGAACATGTCTTTTCAAGTAACTCATGAATTGAACGTGAGAGAAACATGAACAGGATAAAACAGCTGTCAGCGTAGGAGTGATGGGTTATAATAAATTGATGCTACGTAAACAGCTGGTGATCCAGAGGTAGCAAGGATTGTGCAGGAATTTAAGTGAACTCTCAGCAACACAAACATGTATACCATCTACCGAAGGTGACCTACGAAACCATGAACAGTTAAAAAAAAAAAACTAAGCTGCTCTCAGAGTTGTACAATACATTTATTTACAAAAATAGACACACGAACCTTTGTGATTTGATTTCTTTGTCATTATTGAAGATGCGGTATATCAGTTCAATGAAATGCAAGACAATTGTTAAGACTGGCAAGAGACAGGACCAACTTTCTTTTTATATTGAAATGCTTATTGAGCGTTAAAACTGTATGTTCCTATAAAAGGAGAAAGTTTTTCTCAGATGTCTTGCGTAAACAAGATGCCATTAAAGTTTAACATACAAAACAAGTCTCAAGAATGCATGCCACAAACTGTATGGAAACATTATTATATTAATGGAAAAAGCGAAGTCAATTAAGAATATAAAATAGGCTATGTACACCATTCTCACATTAGCACCATAGTTGGGGTTGTAGCCACCAACACCTCTGAGAGCATCTAGCCTATCTTTGTGTTTCTTATTTAGTTGTCGTATGGTGCATTTATTGAAGGTTTCATCTACACAAAGATATCTACAAGACTGAACTAACTGATATTTTCAACCTGCAAACAGATGGGTGGGGAATGTTGTTTGCTCTTGTTTTAGATGAATATATGACGAGGCTAGTCGATTACAAATTACTTTAGCTTCATTAAAAATTATACTAATTTTCTTACGCCTTTTTGCATGGATCATGTCATCAGCATAGCTTACATCTATATGCTAAGGTAAAGTAGAGAGCATTTAGGAGAGCAGTTATCAGGACATAAAATAGCATGGGAGTTTGAACCTCTACCTGCCGTGTACTTTGGGACAATTCATCAATAATAAATGATCAAATGGAGGAATATGTGGAGGTTAGTAGGGAGGTATGGAGAAAATATTGTAAACATAAGGGTTAGTGTGGGTAGTGAAGAGTGCAAAAGGTAAAACAAAATTAAAGTTGGCTCTAAGTTAGTTTCTGTTAAAGTCAGAGAATCTGCGTCAAAGGTCAGGTAGTGTTGGGGCGATGGATGCTAACTGATAGAACTGACAAAGCAATCTGCCAATCCTGGCAGAGTGGTCCCGGAAATTTTTCCATATGTCCGTGAGCGAGACGTGTGTGGCCGATGTGTAGGCAGAGTGCAGTCTCACCACCGCTGTCGTGTTTGGGAGAAGACGGCCAGAAATCCAAACGTAGTTTGACAAATTTATTGTAGACTAACTCAGACCATCGTTGTTACCAACAGTTGCGAGGTTGTTGTGTTTATCAGAAATGTTCCATAACGAACGCTGTATACGTACGACACTGGGATGAGGAAATCAAATAGCCTGTAGCGCACTGTATGAGTCCGAAATGAGTTCAAATGTCGAAATGGACATTAATGCAATGCCTATAATGGCCATGAGAACTGCATCGAGTTTAGTAAATGACCATTAGTGTATAATGTAACAACGTGAGAATGAAAGAGATTCGTATGTTATTTTCCCCACTTTCATGGGCTTTCGCACATGAAAGTGGGGAAGAGCACATACGAATCTTCGGGACTTTCCAAGGAGGTAGAGAATAGATGCAGGATGGCCAAAAGAGGAGGTAAACAGAGAGAAGCCAAGAGAGCGAATACGGAGAGGAAAGAGGTGTAGTAAATAGGGAACCGATTAAACAAGGAAACTCTACTAACATCCTTTAGACTTGAAATACTCAAGGAAAAGCGATAGATTCTTCCAAAGGCCTAAGAAAGGAGCTGAGGGGGAGGGGGAATGTAATGCCAGGTGGTGTCATAAGCTTTTTCAAGATTAAAAAAGACTGCAATAACAGTGTTTATTACCGAAAGCGTTGCTAACATAGGTATATATTACGATCAGGGCTTCATCTATGGGCCTGTTTTGCCCCGTTGTAACAAGATTTTAAATAAAGGTATTGAAAAGGGGAGAATGACCCAAAAGGTAAAATTCGTTGTATTTATTATACGATAATTCATATAATCCAATCATATGATCTAATAATTCTCTTTTACAATATATGTAACATCTGACTCATGGGCTCGTACCGTACTTCAAGCCTATAAGGTTGAATTCTTACTCAAAAGTGAGCACAAGACTATTGACAGTAGAGGGTGTGCGAACCTACTCGGACTAACAGCTTTTTAAGAGTAGGTTCACGATCTCTCTCCCAACAAGTCGATTCTCACTCTTAGTAGTCTTATGGTTTCTTCTAAGTTATCCTACTCTTAAAAAGCTGTTAGTCCGAGTAGGTTCACACACCCTCTACTGTCAAGGAGTAGATTTTCACTGTCAATAGTCTTGTGCTCACTTTTGAGTTTAAGAATTCAACCTTATAGGCTTGAAGTACGGTACGAGCCCATGAGTCAGATGTTACATATATTGTAAAAGAGAATTATTAGATCATATGATTGGATTATATGAATTATCGTATAATAAATACAACGAATTTTACCTTTTGGGTCATTCTCCCCTTTTCAATACCTTTATTTAAAATCTTGTTACGATGGGGCAAAACAGGCCCATAGATGAAGCCCTGATCGTAACAGTATAGAAACGGAATAAAGGGTCTTTAGTAAACTGGCCCATAAGAAATCCAAATTACCGAGAGAAGAGACAATTAAGAGTTTCCAAATACTATACTAAAATTTTGGTTAACCAAGGTCGGGCATATGAATGAGAAATGAGGAGCAGGGAAATGATCACTCGTGTTGATCAGGCGCCACAGACCAATTAAAATTAAGTGCCATAGAAGAAGAGTAAATGGAATGATCTATACAGGCATGGTGCCCCGTGACCTGGTGGCTAAAGCGCATCCTGTGACAAGGACCTAATTTGCCCGAAATGCTTTGCATAACAAGCGTTTCATAAGTAGTATGTCACTGATGTCAGCTAGGACTGTATACCTTGTACATGTACTTGTAGTAAATAAAGATATTATTATTATTATTATTAACAGGAAGAGTACTGCAATGGATCAGAGAATACCTGACAGGGAGGCAACAACGAGTCATGTACGAGATGAGGTATCACAATGGGCGCCTGTGACGAGCGGGGTTCCACAGGGGTCAGTCCTAGGACCAGTGCTGTTTTTGGTATATGTAAATGACATGACGGAAGGGATAGACTCAGAAGTGTCCCTGTTTGCAGATGATGTGAAGTTAATGAGAAGAATTAAATCAGATGAGAATCAGGCAGGACTCCAAAGAGACCTGGACAGGCTGGACACGTGGTCCAGCGACTGGCTATTCGAATTTAACCCAGCCAAATGCAAAGTCATGAAGATCGGGGAAGGGCAAAAAGACCGCAGACAGAGTATAGGCTAGGTGGCCAGAGACTGCAAACCTCACTCAAGGAAAAAGATCTTGGGGCGAGTATAATACCGAGCACGTCTCCGGAAGCACACATCAACCAGATAACTGCTGCAGCATATGGGCGCCTGGCAAACCTGAGAATAGCGTTCCGATACCTCAGTAAGGAATCGTTCAAGGTACTGTACACCGTGTACGTCAGGCCCATACTGGAGTATGCAGCACCAACTTGAAACCCACACCTGGTCAATCACGTCAAGAAATTAGAGAAAGTGCAAAGGTTTGCAACAAGGCTAGTTCCAGAGCTAAGGGAAATGTCCTACAAGAAAGGTTAAGGAAAATAGGCCTGGCGACACTGGAGGACAGGAGGGTTAGGGGAGACATGATAACGACATACAAAATATTACGAGGAATAGATAAGGTGGACAGAGACAGGATGTTCCAGAGATGGGACACATACACAAGGGAAGTTGAAGACTCAGATGAGTCAAAGGGATGTTAGGAAGTATTTCTTCAGTTACAGAGTTGTCAGGAAGTGGAATAGTCTGGAAAGTGAGGTAGTGGAGGCAGGAACCATACATAGCTTAAAGATGAAGTATGATAAAGCTCATGGAGCAGGGAGAGACAGGACCTAGTAGCGATCAGTGAAGCGGAGGGGGCAAGAGCTGGGTCTCGACCCCTGCAACCACAAATAGGTGAGTACAAGGAAGAGTGCGAGGATTGAAGTGTATAGTGGTGCCGATATTTAAAACATGAAGAGGAAGAGAAATAAAAAAAAAACTAAGCGCTCCCTACGAGTCACGGGAGATCCTCCTCAAAGAAAATGATGAGCATTAAAAATCACCAAGAAAATGAGTGGTGGGGGTAAGGAAGAAATCAGAAAATCAAAATCAGGTGCAGATAATAGGTGAGGAGAAAAATGTGTACCACTTGCCCGAACAGACACGAATCGCAGTGTAATGAGGAGTGCGAACGAAAAGCTGAGAAAAGGGTACATCGACGCACGCAAGAACTGTGTTCTCGTTGAATGTTTCGTTAGGAAAAGTGTCAAGTGACTGCAGTAATACAGCCGTGGATAGGGATGCCAAGAGTGAAGCGGAATCTTGGTTCTTGTAAACAGACACATAGCAATTACTCCGTATCCTTTACATCCCACTATAATAAGGCCATCAGCAGTAAGTAGAAAGACAATGGCAACAGAATGTAGGCAGTGTGTATGGGCTAGGATGATCAGTAAAGTCAGTGTATGGTGGTAGAGGTAAAATAAGAAGCGATCTGCGGGAACCCCAAGAAAAAAAACCTGAGCAGATGTAAGAAATTGTGTAAGATGAGAATGGGAAGGTATGAGAGGTGGGTCAATGTTCATCACCGGTTTCATTTCCTCAATGAAAGCTGATATGGTCTCAACAGTTTCTGCGGACAAGGAAGCATGGTGCAAGCGTCAGAAGATGTAGGTGGATTAAAGAAATGTTGGTGTTACCAAAGGAGATGAGACGGTAGAAGTATGCTGAGAGGAACGAACCTGAGCGAGGACAAGAGAAGTTGCAACAGTATGTTGGGGGTGGATGGACGTCAACACCTGACACCGACGTAGGAGGCAGCAATGGACGAGATTCAGAGGTCGGAAAAGTTAAGCGCTGGTGAACAATATGTTGGTAGACTTTGAGTGACTGGGGAGTTTTGGGCTTTTGAGGTGTTTTGGCCCTTAAGAGATATTGAGGAGAGGAAGGCTTAGCCAGGAAACTTTGCGTGGATGGAGAAACAAGTGGGGTAGAAGACGAAGGAAAAGGACAGAAAGAGAACGTCACAGACCAGGACTGTATAAGAGCTAGACCTAAGGGTGACTGAGGTAGAGGGTAAAACAGAGGCCTGAGGGCGCCGAGTAACTCTGGAGTAAGAAAGCCGAGAAGTCTTCCTTGAAGGCGAGGGTGAGAAATTGCGGTTGTATGAAAGGCCCTTTTTTTTTTTTTTTTTTTAAGAGCGAATTTATCTTTCCGATAAGAATACCGGACAACGGTGAGAATATGTAGGTTAAACCTGGTGATGGTCCGGGAAGCGGGGCATTGATCCCCGGAACACCCTCAAAGTAGACAGTTAAGGCAAGAGGGGAGGGGTGAAGGCTGCAAGATAGATCGTCATGGTCAGCTGCACCGCAGACCAGGCATCCTGCTAGCGACCTACATTACTTGGCCGGGTGGCCAAAGCTCCATCAGTTTCTTCACGAGTCGTAGGGATGGATTTATTCCCGCACTTGCAAACGCTGTCCTGCTATATAAACCCAGGCTGGAAGCTCTCGGCAGTCAAAGGTCAGTTTGAAAACCGCTCCTTGTCCTACACTTCGTGACAGTAAATCAGCAATCCAGGATGGCAACAGAACATTCACTGAGCCACCGGCCAACAAAAGAGAAGGACGACCGGAGTCCCGTCAAGAGTCATGCCCCCTTCGGCCACCACCTCCAGGAACCGACATGCAGCCTCCAGGGATACTCCCATCACCCACGAAGCCGCTCTCCAGCTTAGCACATCCGTATATGATCAAATGCCCACGGCAAACCCCACCACCGAGGTCTCAACGGAATGGGACGAACAATTATTCCTTTTCCCTCAACCTAGGTGTACTTTGAGGAATATCCTAGGAGGCCGAATGGATAGGAGAAGAGGAGCACAAAGGGTTGGGGTAATCAGATTAGATCCGAGGAAGAGACAAAATATCTAATTCCTGGGATAAAGAGCCCTTCACGTCAAGGGACTTCCTTTCAAGAGCCTTTTTTTTAGTCTTGCTTCTACATCCTTGGTAAAGCATAACTGGGAACTGCATAACTAACTCCATGCGAGCATCACAGCAGGGTACTACTGTACCATGGGTTGTCGGGTGAGTGGAATACTAGAGATATTCTACCCTGTAGGTGAAGGTGAGTGACGGCATGATTACACAAACTCTTTCTCTTTCAAATACATAATTTTGCTTTCTTGAAAGTAAAAAGTACGACAGAACTACAAGGGATGTAGGAGACGAGGGATGCAAGATGTAGGAGACGAGGGATGCAAGATGTAGGAGACAATCAAGAGGGTAACTGACCAGGGATGCAAGATGTAGGAAAACAGAGGATATTCACCTGTAGGAGAAGGGATGCGGATGATGTAACAATCAAAAAATGCTTAGAGAGAGGGATCAAGATGTAGGAGACGAGGGATGCAAGATGTAGGAGACGAGGGATGCAAGATGTAGGAGACGAGGGATGCAAGATGTAGGAGACGAGGGATGCAAGATGTAGGAGACGAGGGATGCAAGATGTAGGAGACGAGGGATGCAAGATGTAGGAGACGAGGATCAAGATGTAGGAGACGAGGGATGCAAGATGTAGGAGACGAGGGATGCAAGATGTAGGAGACGAGGGATCCAAGATGTAGGAGACGAGGGATGCAAGATGTAGGAGACGAGGGATCCAAGATGTAGGAGACGAGGGATCCAAGATGTAGGAGACGAGGGATCCAAGATGTAGGAGACGAGGGATCCAAGATGTAGGAGACGAGGGATCCAAGATGTAGGAGACGAGGGATCCAAGATGTAGGAGACGAGGGATCAAGATGTAGGAGACGAGGGATGCAAGATGTAGGAACGAGGGATCAAGATGTAGGAGACGAGGGATCCAAGATGTAGGAGACGAGGGATGCAAGATGTAGGAGACGAGGGATCAAGATGTAGGAGACGAGGGATGCAAGATGTAGGAGACGAGGGATCAAGATGTAGGAGAGGTCACAAGTTTGAGATATGCTCCTTTTTCTCCACAGATGATTATTGCCTGTGGCCAACAATAATTATCTGGGGCAAAAAAATAAAATGAAGAGCCCTGAGGCTAAAACAAGAAAAAAGCCCATGTAAAAAATTATTCTGTGTATATATTGACTTGCATATTATGCTAATGTATAGTGTTGCTTGTTGTCTTTTGATCAGAAGGGAAAACTGCTTTATAATGACTAACAAATAAATACCAACTTTGGGAAACAGTGTAAAAATCACTAACAAAAGTATTTATATCCCTGTGCATAGGTTTTCTAAAGCACAACTTATATTTAATACCAAAAAACACAAAATTTACTGTGTATACTCTCACTTGGTAAGTCATCATTATACAATATTATAATCATGAAGAAAAATTATTGGCACACAATCAAGCAGTTTTCCAACCAAAATATAAAGAAAATTGGCTTTTAACCTCAAATTTCCCTCTCGCCCTTTTATACGTCTTGTGCCTCGACACCTATGAGCACAGGTCATTGCTTTGCCTTACTCTTAGGAAACTTTTAATAGTTCTAGTAACAAAGACTTTTTACCCTGTATTTTTTTACCACTATTTTTTAATAATTTTTACACAGTAAAATCTCTAGACAAATGTATGCACCGATGCCTTAAGAAAACTTTCAAAAGCTTTAATAGTACACATTTGATTTTTGCCTCTGTACAAATATCACATTCATGACGTCGACCATCAGTGAAAAGAAAATCATTCACATTCAATGAGGGATGTGGAGCTAGCGATCAACATGTGTTGCTTCATAACCACGGTATCCAATCACAAAAATAATGGAAAGAAATTGAATAATAAATAATTGTAGTGATTGAGATATTGAAAACCTGTAATCCGAAATGACAGCTTTGTTTTGTATTAATGTATACATTAAAAAAACTTTCATGTAACAGGTTTGTAATAATTACGAAGCAATATTTTAATCCTCTAAAGTTAGAAAATAGATCAGACGTTTACTAGAGTATAATGTTCGGTGCTTCAACATTTTTAATTAAAAAAAATGTATATAATTATGCATTTGGAAAAGCTGGACTCCAATTATACACAATTTACATGCAATATTATTAAAATAAAGTTAAGCACCAAACCTGAAAGGGCCATACAACACTTCAGAGAAGGGGGAGGTGTGTGAGACACCATCACACAAGGTGCTGCAGTGTTGCCACACCAGACCATCACACAAGGTGCTGCAGTGTTGCCACACCAGACCATCACACAAGGTGCTGCAGTGTTGCCACACCAGACCATCACACAAGGTGCTGCAGTGTTGCCACACCAGACCATCACACAAGGTGCTGCAGTGTTGCCACACCAGACCATCACACAAGGTGCTGCAGTGTTGCCACACCAGACCATCACACAAGGTGCTGCAGTGTTGCCACACCAGACCATCACCAAGGTGCTGCAGTGTTGCCACACCAGACCATCACACAAGGTGCTGCAGTGTTGCCACACAGACCATCACACAAAGTGCTGCAGTGTTGCCACCAGACCATCACACAGGTGCTGCAGTGTTGCCACACCAGACCATCACACAAGGTGCTGCAGTGTTGCCACACCAGACCATCACACAAGGTGCTGCAGTGTTGCCACACCAGACCATCACACAAGGTGCTGCAGTGTTGCCACACCAGACCATCACACAAGGTGCTGCAGTGTTGCCACACCAGACCATCACACAAGGTGCTGCAGTGTTGCCACACCAGACCATCACACAAGGTGCTGCAGTGTTGCCACACCAGACCATCACACAAGGTGCTGCAGTGTTGCCACACCAGACCATCACACAAGGTGCTGCAGTGTTGCCACACCAGACCATCACACAAGGTGCTGCAGTGTTGCCACACCAGACCATCACACAAGGTGCTGCAGTGTTGCCACACCAGACCATCACACAAGGTGCTGCAGTGTTGCCACACCAGACCATCACACAAGGTGCTGCAGGCCCATACTGGAGTATGCAGCACCAATTTGGAACCCACACCTGGTCAAGCACGTCAAGAAATTAGAGAAAGTGCAAGGTTTGCAACAAGACTAGTCCCAGAGCTAAGGGATTGTCCTACGAAGAAAGGTTAAGGGAAATCGGCCTGACGACACTAGAGGACAGGAGGGTTAGGGGAGACATGATAACGACATATAAAATACTGCGAGGAATAGATAAGGTGGACAGAGACAAGATGTTCCAGAGAGGGGACACAGAAACAAGGGGTCACAATTGGAAGTTGAAGACTCCTATGAGTCAAAGGGATGTTAGGAAGTATTTCTTCAGTCATAGAGTTGTCAGGAAGTGGAATAGCTTAGAAAGCGACATAGTGGAGGCAGGAACCATACATAGTTTTAAGACTAGGTTTGATAAAGCTCGTGGAGCAGGGAGAGAGAGAGAGAGGACCGAGTAGCAATCAGTGAAGAGGCGGGGCCAGGAGCTATGACTCGACCCCTGCAACCACAAATAGGTGAGTACAAATAGGTGAGTGTTGCCACACCAGACCATCACACAAGGTGCTGCAGTGTTGCCACACCAGACCATCACACAAGGTGCTGCAGTGTTGCCACACCAGACCATCACACAAGGTGCTGCAGTGTTGCCACACCAGACCATCACACAAGGTGCTGCAGTGTTGCCACACCAGACCATCACACAAGGTGCTGCAGTGTTGCACACCAGACCATCACACAAGGTGCTGCAGTGTTGCCACACCAGACCATCACACAAGGTGCTGCAGTGTTGCCACACCAGACCATCACACAAGGTGCTGCAGTGTTGCCACACCAGACCATCACACAAGGTGCTGCAGTGTTGCCACACCAGACCATCACACAAGGTGCTGCAGTGTTGCCACACCAGACCATCACACAAGGTGCTGCAGTGTTGCCACACCAGACCATCACACAAGGTGCTGCAGTGTTGCCACACCAGACCATCACACAAGGTGCTGCAGTGTTGCCACACCAGACCATCACACAAGGTGCTGCAGTGTTGCCACACCAGACCATCACACAAGGTGCTGCAGTGTTGCCACACCAGACCATCACACAAGGTGCTGCAGTGTTGCCACACCAGACCATCACACAGGTGCTGCAGTGTTGCCACACCAGACCATCACACAAGGTGCTGCAGTGTTGCCACACCAGACCATCACACAAGGTGCTGCAGTGTTGCCACACCAGACCATCACACAAGGTGCTGCAGTGTTGCCACACCAGACCATCACACAAGGTGCTGCAGTGTTGCCACACCAGACCATCACACAAGGTGCTGCAGTGTTGCCACACCAGACCATCACACAAGGTGCTGCAGTGTTGCCACACCAGACCATCACACAAGGTGCTGCAGTGTTGCCACACCAGACCATCACACAAGGTGCTGCAGTGTTGCCACACCAGACCATCACACAAGGTGCTGCAGTGTTGCCACACCAGACCATCACACAAGGTGCTGCAGTGTTGCCACACCAGACCATCACACAAGGTGCTGCAGTGTTGCCACACCAGACCATCACACAAGGTGCTGCAGTGTTGCCACACCAGACCATCACACAAGGTGCTGCAGTGTTGCCACACCAGACCATCACACAAGGTGCTGCAGTGTTGCCACACCAGACCATCACACAAGGTGCTGCAGTGTTGCCACACCAGACCATCACACAAGGTGCTGCAGTGTTGCCACACCAGACCATCACACAAGGTGCTGCAGTGTTGCCACACCAGACCATCACACAAGGTGCTGCAGTGTTGCCACACCAGACCATCACACAAGGTGCTGTAGTGTTGCCACACCAGACCATCACACAAGGTGCTGTAGTGTTGCCACACTAGACCATCACACAAGGTGCTGTAGTGTTGCCACACTAGACCATCACACAAGGTGCTGTAGTGTTGCTACACTAGACCATCACACAAGGTGCTGTAGTGTTGCTACACTAGACCATCACACAAGGTGCTGTAGTGTTGCTACACTAGACCATCACACAAGGTGCTGTAGTGTTGCCACACTAAATAAATCAACTACATAAAAAAAATAATTACAAAAGTACCATAAAGAAAAATAAAAGCTTAGTTGACTGTTAAATGAATTTCAACAATACAAGAAATAAAATTCTTCGTCTTCAGTGAGTACATCACATCGTTACGTTGGTGTTCCTAAACTGTCTTATACTGGCAGGTGAAATTGCAACCCTGCAGAACATACACAGAACTTTCAAGCTACATATAAATACGATAGAGCACCTAAATTACTGGGAGCGGTTGAAGTCTCTTTATTTGTACTTCCTGGAAGGAAGGCGAGAAAGATACATGATAATATACCCTTGGGAAATCCTAGAGGAACTAGTTCCAAATCTTCACACGAAAATAACTCCCTTCGAAAGCAAAAGACTTGGCAAGAGATGCATTATAATAAAAAATGAATTGCTAAACCAAAAAGGGTCATACAGGGCAAGAGATGAAAAGCAGAGGCGCCACGAGTACACTAAGAGACAAGACAATAAGTGTCAGAGGACCAAGAGTGTTCAGCTGCCTCCCAGCATACATAAGGGGATTACCAATAGACCCCTGGCTGTCTTCAAGAAGGCACTGGACAGGCACCTAAAGTCAGTACCTGACCAGCCGGGCTGTGGTTCGTACGTCGGTTTACATGCGGCCAGCAGTAACAGTCTGGCTGATCAGGTCCTGATCAACCACGAGGCCTGGTCACAGACCGGGCATAATCTGGCAGCTCTTTCCACTCTTTTGTTGCTGCTGCTGTGTAATAGTAGGTGCTTGAGGCCTGACCTACTGAAAATACTGCAAAACTGTGTTCTCTTTCCTAGTACCATACTGGTTTTGGTTCCTAAGTTTCACCAAATTTGCCGCAAGATATTCTGGACACTGTCAGTAATTTTATAAGCACGATTTAGTTTCAGTTGCCTTAACCTGTCTTTAATGTTAATCATGTTCAGTTGTTGTAATTCATCCTGGCCTACATGCTCTCTTGGACCCAGGTCCAGGATGAATCTCATCACTTTATTCTGGGTAATTTGTAATATCATGCTCTTGTTAGCGCAGAGTACCATGAAGAACCAAAATAATTTACACGACACTAAGATACATGGGGTCCTGCGGGCCTCAGTAGGTAAGCACTGTCCCTGTCTATAAAGGGATTTTAACTTTTTTTTTGTAATATATTATTCACTATGAACTCTGCTGACATGCAAGGATCAAAGGATTCCCCATACATAGTAAATTAAACTTATTTACCCTTTTCAGTTTACTTTTTGAGCCAAAAAGTATGGCTTCAGTTTTTCCCGAGTGAAATGATATTTTGTTAACTACTAACCATTTGCTACTGGACTCTAGTTCCAGTGATAGTACATTAGCTGTATCTTGTGGGCTTTTGTCTGAGACTAGCAGAGCACTGTCGTCTGCATGCAATATTAGCTTACACTTTACACTGATGGCCACATTATTCCCGTAACATGAAAATAATAAGGAAACCCAGCATACTACCTTGGGGAACCCCTCGTTATCGTCACAGGTTCTGATTCAGTATTGACCTTGACAATTTGTTTCCTGGGGTCGAGACAAGACAACCAGTCTACAGAGTTTATGCCGATAATTTGTAGTGTTTTTCACTATATTGTGGTTAGCTGTATCGAATACTTTTTGAGTCTAGGGTCATCATTCCTGTGAGATTCCGTAGCGACATTTGCGTTCTCAGGTAATCCATCAGATTAATTAAAAGGGTATTTGTTAAGCAAGATCTCTTGAATCCTGTTTGGTTACTATGCAGGATGTTGTTAAGATGCGTGATCATATAATTCTTTCTCTAAAATGTTGGACAACACGACGAGTATACTAACACGCTAATAGCCGACATCTGGCATGCTGTTATTCTTGAAAATGGGAGTGACTCGCCTCCTTGAACCACGACAGCACAACAATGGTAGTGATGGATAAATCTATTGTGTGAGCTATGGGCACTAATAATTATTAGTGAATTGATATTAATGAACTATAATTGATAGGCGCCATCTTTCAGGAATTTGACTGCTATGTTACCTGAACCGGTGCATTCAGATGGGTTTAACGTAGATCTTCCAACAAGAAGTCGTACGACACACCTAACAGCTGGAAACTGTTAAAGGTGACTCCTTTATTGCTGTAATAAGTTTTAAAATTACTAAGGTTTGTGTTAAAGTTATTTGATATGTTTGGCAGTTTACTGACTAATGTTGGCAACAATGTGCCACTTTAGCTGCTTAGTGGCATACCTCGTTATCAATTTTCAGCACTGTTAGATCAGTCTAGAGTGTTTCTAGTTGTTGACATAGCTTGCTAGTATTGTTCTTGTATTCTTCGACTCTTGGGCAGTAGTGCCTTGCTTTTGTTCTCTTCATAAGCCTTCTCATTTTGTTCTTTACTCTGTGAATTTCATTTAGTGCTGTAACATACTGTATTTGCCCTAAATCTTTTCAGTAACTGATCTCTGAATATCATATTGTCTAATACCTCGCCAGTTATCCAGGGTTAAGTTGAAGATTGAGACACTTATGCAACATATGGGAATCTTTATTGAAGAAACGTTTCGCCACACAGTGGCTTCATCAGTCCATACAAAGGAAGCCACTGTGTGGTGAAACGTTTTTTCATTAAAGATTCACATATGTTACATAAGTGTCTCAATCTTCAACTTGAGGTTTAAACCATTTATCACAGGGTTCAGTTATCTTCATCCTAACCTCTTTAACTGGTGCAACATCAAGGATCGCGATGTGGTTCTAAATTTTCCCAGGCATTGTTTACATCTGTGCAGCTTATAATTCTAGTCCAATCACAGTTTTATAGCTTATCGGTGCAGTTTCTGCAGTTCTGTCCGTTCTGGAACTCTCCTGGTACATTAACTGATGAATGAGATGGTTGCTAAGATCTATGGGAATAATGGCTGATTGACTAAATGGTCTCAGAAGAGTTACAAACTATGTGGTCTAGTGTGGTGACAGCTGTGTAATCCTAGTTGGTTCGCTAATTAAGCAATAGTTTGGCCCACTTCGCCCCAGTCATGTTTCACCATCAGTCCAATGGCATTCTGCGAACTCTGGTTTGTTTACTTTGTTTTGTGGAAATGTGCGTAACTTTTAGTAATGAAACTGATTGTAATGAACAGTGTGAAGCAAGATGTATGATAGTTTAGTCGTACATCATTACATTTTTACCCCATTTACTAGATAAATGCTATTGATCAATGATTCTTGTGGAGTTTTCTAAGTTTGGTTTAACGTCTGTCGACCGCACTTAGGTCATTAAGGCTGCATTTTCCCTGTACACTTTCATTTAAGTACACTCTAGAATAACAAAAGGAGTAATGTAAACTCTTGTATTTACACTGAAAGATCTGCACCTCTGTGCATATACACTGAAACATACACACCTTCTCGTGAATATACAATGAAAGGTAAGCACCCTTCGGTATATGCACCTCGGTATTCATACATAGATACACATCACGGTTACACTGCCATGACAGATCATTAAAACACCCCAGGCTACACGCACAAGAGACTGATCACCAGTACACCCTAGATACACCCCAGGATACACGCCCAAGAAACGGATCACCAGTACACCCCAGATACACCCCAGGCTACAAGCACAAGAGACTGATCACAGTCACTCCAGATACACCAGCTACACCCAGAAACGATCCCATACACAGATCCCAGGCTCACGGACGATCACCAGTACCCCAGACACCAGCTACACGGACGATCACCAGTACACCCCAGATACACCCCAGGCTACACGCCCAAGAAACGGATCACCAGTACACCCCCAGATACACTCCAGGCTACACGCACAAGAGACTGATCACCAGTACACCCCCAGATACACCCCAGGCTACACGCACAAGAGACGGATCACCAGTTCACACACAGATACACCCCAGGCCACACGCACAAGGCACGGATCACCAGTACACCCCCAGACACCCCAGGCTACACAAGAGACGGATTACCAGTACACCCCGATACACCCCAGGCTACACGCACAAGAGACAGATCACCAGTAAACCCCCAGATACACCCCAGGCTACACGCACAAGACACGGATCACCAGTACACCCCCAGATACACCCCAGGCTACACAAGAGACGGATTACCAGTAAACCCCCAGATACGCCCCAGGCTACACAAGAGACGGATTACCAGTACACCACCCAATACACCCCTGGCTACACGCACAAGACACGGATCACCAGTACACCCCAGATACACCCCAGGCTACACAATACGGATTACCAGTGCACCCCAGATACACCCCAAGCTACACAAGAGACGGATTACCAGTACACCACCCAATACACCCCTGGCTACACGCACAAGAGACGGATCACCAGTACACCCCAGATTCACCCCAGGCTACACGCACAAGAGACGGATCATCAGTACACCCCAGGCTACACAAGAGACGGATCACCAGTACACCCCCAGATACACCCGGACTACACGCACAAGAGACTGATCACCAGTACACCCCCAGATACACCCAGGCTACACGCACAAGACACGGATCACCAGTATACCCCCAGATACACCCCAGGCTACGCGCACAATTGACAGGTCACCAATACACCCAAGGCTACACGCACAATTGACAGGTCACCAATACACCCAAGGCTACACGCACAAGAGACTGATCACCAGTACACCCCCAGATACAGGCACCCGAGGCTACCGACGACAAGACACGGATCACCAGTCACCACTCCCAGATACACCCCAGGCTGCACAAGAGGTGGATCACCAGTACATCCAGATACACCGCAGGCTACACACACGAGACGGATCACCAGTACACCCCCAGATACACCCCAGGCTACACGCACAATACACGAACACCAGTACACCCCCAGATACACCCCGGGCTACACGCACAAGACACGGATCCCCAGTACACCCCCAGATACACCCCAGGCTACACAAGATCACTAGCTGGATTAGAGTAAACCTGCTTACCAGGAACTATTATATCAAAAGCGTTTATGTTCAACAACATATATTATTGTCCGCTATTCATTAGAAGGAAGCAACTTGCTGTTTTGTAATATAACATCGTTCCCACATACACTTAATTATGTTCTGTGGTAGCACACCAAAATTCATGACTCTGCAAGGAGAAAAAAGAAAAACTAGCAAGGATAAACAATATTTTTACTATCTCTGGCCAGGATAACTCAGTCTCTATAGCTCAAATATTAGAAGAATTGTCAAGCTAAAGTGGGGAATCTTTTATTGCTTTGTTTTGAACACCTGGAAGTAAAGCTGAAATATGTCTGGTATCTTGAGTGAGCAACCATTGCAACCACATGGCACACAGACGAGAGGGTAGTGACAGTAACATGTCCTGACTACAGTGACACTAGCAGAGCCCCTTGGAAAACCAATACAGTCGCCTTACCAACCCAAAACAAATTTGAAAGTATAGGTGAATACAAATCAGGCAGGATCAAATGTAGACAGAGGGAATAGGTGCCCTATCTAACTTAGACAGTGATACTGAAGAAGGTTCAGGAATAAACTGTGCACAGACCGAGGTCTTGGCTCCTTCCCCAGGATAAAGTCAAATATATCTGTGGTCTTAAGATCTTGACCGTAAGGTAAACTGTCAAATCAACCAGAGGAAAACAATTTTGTAAAACCAGATGTATACAAAAACTGTATAGAAACTATCACAAATTGCTCAAATGAAATAAATGAAAGAGTCGACAATTTAGACACCATATATCACGGCAAACAGAAAATCCAATTGTAAGCACTATGCCTGGGGTGTTTGCAAGTGTAGCCAGACTGGTGATTGAAATTAAACAAGTAAATACGGTCATCCAGATAATTGTGAAAAACTGCAAATTTATCACCCAAAAAATGTGTAATAGTTCAATAAAATAAATACGACAGTATAACAAACTATCCTGTATTTAATATGAAGAAATGAGGCGAGTTAAGCCTTGCAAACATCATAGTGACCATGGACATTACAAGTATTTATTTTCAGTGCTAGGAAGCGAAAAAAATGGAAAAGGGAGGGGGGGGGGGTAAAGAATGTATCAATACTTATGAACCTTGATGGACTGGAAACTAAGTCAGTGGCGGCTGACTCATCAAAGCCACGAATATCAATGCCCACAAAAAAATAAAACCAGAAAAGTCATTTATGTTTGCAAATATACATCTCAAACCAAATCACTACAAAAGACCGTTAATCTGTGGTCTGGCCGAGTCAAATGCAATGTTTGCAGCTCTTACAGACATCCATGATAAAAGCTACTTTGAGAACGTAATATGGACACTTGGGTACAATCTTACCTTACGGTCAAGATCTTAAGACCACAGATATATATGATTTTATCCTGGGAAAGGAGCCAAGACCTCGGTCTGTGCACAGTTTATTCCTGAACCTTTTTCAGTATCACTGTCTAGGTTAGATAGGGCACCTATTCCCTCCTCTGTCTACATTTGATCCTGCCTGATTTGTGTTCACCTATACTTTCAAATTTGTTTTGGGTTGGTAAGGCGACTGTACTGGTATTCCTAGGGGCTCTGCTAGTGTCACTGTAGTCAGGACATGTTACTGTCACTACCCTCTCGTCTGTGCCCCATGCTTCTGATAAAATGAACAGCAATGAGAGGGAGGGGAGTTGGTGTTGGCCAGTATACTAAAGAGTCTTCCTTTTGCATAAAGTTAACAAATAATGCAGTTGACATTTTGGCAATATATTTGAAAAACCAGCATCTAGTTTGACTTATATAAACCACTAGATGCAACTTCCCAGCGGTTTGAAAAACAGTTATAAACAAAAAATAAACAAAAAATAGAGTTGCCTTTAAAATTTCTGAAATCCAGCTCCAAATATCCTGATCCTCGCTGATTTAAGACACCCTAAACGGAAGAATATAGCAAATAATGTGATAACAGAAAATACTAGGAGCCAGGTCGAATGACCAGTCTCACACAAACTATTAAATCTTGGTAATAAATTCGCCTTAAGCTAAACATAAAACGGGAAACCGACCTAACTAGAAAATATCTACGAACTTATCTTCAAGGTTTGATGATTAAGACTCATTTACAACAGTTGAGTATCTTTAATTAAAGATACTCAACTGTTGCACATATGTCTTACTCATCACCTTGTCGGTATTTTATACCATTTTCAACTTATTTTCACAGATACAGATATATACAACGGAACATAACAATGTCAAATGCAGCAGCCTCTGACTACAATCTATCTGAAGTTCAGTCCTGCATACGCACTGGTCCTGAGTCAAAACAGTCATGAGGGAGTTTTCAACTAAATCAATTTCATCAACAGAAACGTGAACTGTGATGAAATAAACCATGATCTTGATGAAATATCCCGAGCAGATAGTACGAGTAACATGGATTCTAATCAGCGTCACGAGAGGTTTACCTCAGTGGCATTAGAATTATGCTCTAGATACCTACTGTTAAACAAAAGATAATGCAAATTTGAAATAGTTTTCCTCTACAGGCGACGAAAAAATTGCAGACCTGGTCAGAGGTGCCAGACTATCTGAAGAATGACTCATAAATAACCCACATATCGGAGACAAACTTATAACGACGTTTCGGTCCGACTTGGACCATTAACTAGCTCAGGTCGGACCGAAACTTAGTTATAAATTTCAGTCTCATGTTCGGGTTATCTGTGTATTGTTCCAGTCGTGGGTGAGGTCTGAACCCATGGCAGGCGATTCCTAAAACTCGGTCAGTGTGTTTAAGTTACCTCTCTTCTTCTCTTATTTGAGTAAATGTAAACGTTGCATCACCTTTGTGTTTATAAATATTTTCGTTAATCTTCCACTTTCACAACACAGATGTAAGTAAACAAAAAAAAAAATACTTACCTGATTAGTGAAGCTTAATTGAATCCGTCGAGCCAGAAGGACGCTACTAAATGTTGACATCCAGTACTTCGAAATTAAAAAGAGATTAAAGAATTCTTGAGCAGCGCCGCAGACACAAGTTCAATTAACCTTTTATTACGGCGTCACTACAGCCAGATCATCACACCAGTTAGTCTCACTACATCAAACTAACCAAGAGATACAGCGAGAATCATACCAAGCATCAACACAACACCAGGTGGTACAGGTAGGACTGCCTGTGGGAGAACAAGTGCTAAAGCTCCATTAGAATATCTTGGAAAAAAACCTTAATAGCCATTCGAACAAATTGAAGCAATAGTATCGCCCATTTCAGCTCTAATCAGGTTTCGCCATCGGCTCAACGGCATTCTTCGAGCACTGTTGTATTTAGTTTTTCTGGGAATGTGTGTAACTTTTAGTTATTATGAAGCAATGGTTCTAATGAACAGTGTGAAGAACATTTAATCTCCATGGACTCAACCTTGAGCGATGCAATATAGTTTAGTCGTTCATGATTTAACTAATTATATTTAACTGGCTTTATTTTCGTTTGTTGAAAAAGTGTTATTAGTGGGTTTTGTTAGTTTACGGGTAAAGTCTATCGGCTGCACCTAGGTCATTAAAGCTGCATTATCCCTGTATATTTACAAGAACACTAAACTAAAATAGGAAGGAATGTAGACTGTATATACACAAAGATTCACACCTCCGGGTACATGCACAGAAAGATATATACGTACCTCAGTGGATCCACAATGAAAGATACGCACCGCTTGGTGTATACACCTCATACACAGGGTGTATACACCTCATACACAGGGTGTATACACCTCATACACAGGGTGTATACACCTCATACACAGGGTGTATACACCTCATGCACAGGGTGTATACACCTCATGCACAGGGTGTATACACCGCATGCACAGGGTGTATACACCGCATGCACAGGGTGTATACACCGCATGCACAGGGTGTATACACCGCATGCGCAGGGTGTATACACCGCATGCGCAGGGTGTATACACCGCATGCGCAGGGTGTATACACCGCATGCGCAGGGTGTATACACCGCATGCGCAGGGTGTATACACCGCATGCGCAGGGTGTATACACCGCATGCGCAGGGTGTATACACCGCATGCGCAGGGTGTATACACCACGCAGGTGCACGCAGGCAGGTGTATACACCGCATGCGCAGGGTGTATACACCGCATGCGCAGGGTGTATACACCGCATGCGCAGGGTGTATACACCGCATGCGCAGGTGTATACACCGCATGCGCAGGGTGTATACACCGCATGCGCAGGGTGTATACACCGCATGCGCAGGGTGTATACACCGCATGCGCAGGGTGTATACACCGCATGCGCAGGGTGTATACACCGCATGCGCAGGGTGTATACACCGCATGCGCAGGGTGTATACACCGCATGCGCAGGGTGTATACACCGCATGCGCAGGGTGTATACACCGCATGCGCAGGGTGTATACACCGCATGCGCAGGGTGTATACACCGCATGCGCAGGGTGTATACACCGCATGCGCAGGGTGTATACACCGCATGCACAGGGTGTATACACCGCATGCACAGGGTGTATACACCGCATGCACAGGGTGTATACACCGCATGCACAGGGTGTATACACCGCATGCACAGGGTGTATACACCGCATGCACAGACCTCCCCATTACACTATCAAAAGAGTGATCATCAATACACTCAAAGCTACATTCACAAGAAACTACATTCCTGGCAACACCCCAAGCAACACCCTAGGCTACACCCTAATTGAAACCCCAGGCTACAATTTAGGCTACACTTAAACTGCTTGACACGTTTAGATTCCTGTAATATCATTTTGTCTTTCTTTTTTTATTCCCTATTACTTCACTTATTTGATTGAATATATGCATTTCCATCCGTCTTTGTTTTTAAATATTTTCTCTCCTCTTCAACTCTCAGAATACAGACGTAAGTAAAGTAAATAATAATAGTTACTTACCACATTACTGGAGCTAAAATCAATCCATGGAACCAGAGGGACGCTTCTAAATGGTGACATTCAATGGTTCTTCATATAAGATAAAAAACATTATTGAGCAGCACTCCGACTCTGAGGCTCAATTAGCCTTTTATTACATCGTCACTACACTGAGACCAATACACCAGGTGTTACAGTGTCACTATACTGAAACCAATACACCAGGTGTTACAGTGTCACTATACTGAGACCAATACACCAGGTGTTACAGTGTCACTATACTGAGACCAATACACCAGGTGTTACAGTGTCACTATACTGAGACCATCACACCAGGTATTACAGTGTCACTTCACAATGAGTGGTGTCACTATACCAAGCTTCACCACAACAGCAGCTGGGACTGTCTGTGCAAGACTCACTGCTAAAGTTCCGTTTGAAAAGCTTGGAAAATCTCCAAAGCCATTCGAACAAATTGAAGCAATAGCCTCGCCCATTTCAGCTCTAATCATTTTTTTTTCACCATCGGTTCAACGGCATTCTTCGAGCACTGTTGTGTTTAGTTTGTTTTGTGGGAATGTGCCTAACTTTCAGTTATTATGAAACAATAGTTGTAATGAACGGTGTGAAGTACACTTAGTTCAGACATCTCCACGGACTCAACCTTGAGTGATGCAAAAGCTTAGTTGTACGTGATTTTTTTCTTTTGTTCTCGTTTATTAACCCCTCAAGGAGGTTCCTTGACGTTGGTGAGGGGCTCTTGATCTAGGGAATTGGATTTGTGCTCCAGTTCCCTGAATTAAGCCTGAATACCTTCCTTTCCCCCTCCCCACAGGCGCTGTATAATCCTATGGGTTTTGCGCTCCCCCATGATTATAATGATAATAATAATCTCGTTTATTAAATAAGTGTTACTGATCGGTGATTTTTTTGTGGAATTTTGTTAATTTATTATGTTTAAAGTCTGTCGACTACACCTAGGTTTTTAATGCTGCATTTCCTCTGTACACTTACAATTGAGAAGAGTATAGACCCAAAACACTGAGTAAAATAAACTCTCAGTGTATGTAGATAGCATTCGTTTGTGAAGCAATTAAATATCAGTGGTAAAGATTTGAAGCCAATCAACATGGTCATTCAAATTTAATCTGGTGGCGTATACCTGGAGGGTGTTTCGGGGGTCAATGCCCCCGCGGCCCGGTCAATGACCAGGCCTCGTGGTGGATCAAAGCCTGATCAACCAGGCTGTTACTGCTAGCCGCACGTAAACCGATGTATGTAGACAGCCTGACTGTCTGCATAGACAGCCATGCTGTCTGCCAGCTGAGTTCATATTTCGTGCCATGCTAGTTTCCATAGTATTCCGCCAGAGGGCAAGCCTGGTAGGCGTACCCACGTCTACCAGACCCGCCCTGGCCCACTGTCACTTGGCGCCCAAACTTCAGTCAGTCAACAGGCCTAACTCGTCTCCCCCTCGCAAGGCATGGCCCTTGGCCATGGCCACAGACACGCAGCCTGTACTCGCACCTTTATTACAAATAAAGTAAGAAGCCTCCGAAGCCTTATCATTTCAACCACGCTACCAAGAAAACGCCAAATAACACATCGTTATATGTACGAACCACAGCCCGGCTGGTCAGGTACTGACTAGGAGCCTGTCATACTCCTTGAAGACAGCCAGGGTATATTGGTAATCCCTCCTCATATATATTGGAAAGCGGTTGAACAGTCTTGGACCTCTGATACTTACTGTGTTGTCTTTTAGTGTACTCATGGCGCCCCTGCTTTTTATTGGGAGGATACTGCACCGGTACCGAGTCTTTTGAACTCGTAGGGAGTGATTTCCATGTTCAGATTTGGGACTAAACCCTTAAGGATTTTCTAGGTGTATATTATCATGTATCTTTCTCGCCTGTGTTCCAAGGACTACAGGTCAAGGGACTTCAACCGTTCCCAGTAATTAAGGTGCTTTACTGTACTTTTACGTGCTGTGAAAGTTCTCTGTATATTCTCCAGGTCTCCAATTTCGCCTGCTTTGAAAGGAGCCGTTAGTGTACAGCAATATTCCAGCCTAGAGAGAACAAGCGATTTGAAGAAATTCATCATTGGTTTGGCATCATTTTCCTAGCAGATGTGGTAGAGACATTGTTGTGATCTTTTGAAAGTGAGATTCTCTGACATCATGACTCCCAGGTCCTTCCCAATAGTTTTTCGCTCTATTGTGTGGTTGGAATTTGTTTTATTACTCCCATCTAGTTTTTATTTCCTCGAGTTTTCCATAGAGAAGTAATTGAAATTTGTCTTCATTAAACTTCATACTCTTTTTTGAGGCCCATTTGAAGACTTGGTTATGTCCGCTTGGAGATTTGCGGTGTCCTCAACGGATGATATTGTCATGCAAATTGTGGTATCGTCAGCAAAGAAAGACACGGTGCTGTGGCTTATACCTCTGTCTATGTCAGATATGAGGATGAGGAAAGGATGGGAGAGAGTACTGTACCTTGTGGAACAGAGCTTTCCACTGTAGCTGCCTCTGACTTTACTCTATTTACTATTACTCTTTGTGTTCTTTTTGTTAAGAAGTTAGAGATCCATCTACCCACTTTTCCTGTTATTCCTTTATCACGCATTTTGTGTGCTTTTACACAATGATCACACTTGTCGAAGGCTTTCCCAAAGTCTGTGTATACTACATATGCATTATGTTCTCCAGTGCATCCAAGACCATATCATAGTGGTCCAGTAGTTGTGAGAGGCAGGAGCGACTCGCTCTTAACCCATGCTGCCCTGGGTTGTGCAACTGATGGGTATGTAAGTGGTTGGCGATCTTGCTTCTTAGAAGCCTTTCAAAGATTTTAATGATGTGGGACGTTAGTGCTATCGGTCTGTAATTCTTTGCTGTTGCTTTACTGCCACCTTTGTGGAATGGGGCTATGTCTGTTGTTTTTAGTGACTGGGATGACCCCCGTGTCTATGCTCCCTCTTCCTCTGCCAATTTTGTGTAAATGTGTTAAATCGAGGTACTTGGGTGCCCATCTGACTAATATATTGTTAAAGAGAAGTGGCAAAGCACGTACAGTATGGTGAAACACTGATTGTAGAACACCGCAAACTGGACATTTTGGGTATATGTTGAACCAGTAAATTAGCACCATAAAGGGCCATAGTGAATATGTATGATCCATATGGGTCATACAGTGTCACACGGCAGAGGTGAAAGTGATGGGAGGAAAGGAGGGAGGTGAAGAGATGTTTGCATGAAGGGGAGGGAGGTGAAGAGATGTTTGCATGAAGGGGAGGGAGGTGAAGAGATGTTTACATGAAGGGGAGGGAGGGGAAGAGATGTTTGCATGAAGGGAAGGGAGGGAGGGGAAGAGATGTTTGCATGAAGGGGAGGGAGGTTAGTTAGTTAGTTTGATATCTTTATTATGCACCCCATACCCATCCTGTGGGCGGTAGTCAAAAGATTACAGAGGTACATAATGGGTCCAGGGACTGGACCTCAAAGTTTGATAGCTGAGCAAGTTACAAAGGTAATGAACTCAGATGGTCACAATCATGACAAGTTACAAAGGTATTTGCAGATTACAGAGGTATATATAGGGTCCAGAGACTGGGCCCCAAAGTTTTGATAGCTGAACAAGGTACAATGGTAATAAATTCACTAGTTACAAGGTAATGAATCATGAAAGTAAATTTACTTACGTCTGTACATGGTTGCACTCATGAACAAATTATAAAGCAATGAGCAATCTATTAGTCTACACCTAGCCACAACTGTAATGAGTTATTGGTGCAAATTTTAATTGTTGGGTCACACACACACACATATACATATACACATACATATATACACATACACACGCATACATGTATATACATACACACATACACATACACACATGTACATACACACACACACACACACAAGGCTGAGGGAAATAGGACTAACAACACTGGAGGAAAGAAGGGTCAGAGGAGACATGATAACGACATACAAAATACTGCGGGGAATTGACAAGGTAGATAGTGACAGGTTGTTTCAGAGAGGGAACACAGAAACAAGGGGACACAACTGGAAGCTGAAGACTCAGATGAGTCAAAGGGATGTCAGGAAACATTTCTTCAGCCACAGAGTAGTCAGGAAGTGGAATGGACTAGAGAATGATATAGTGGAGGCAGGAACCATACATAGTTTTAAGACAAGGTATGATAAAGCTCATGGAGCAGGGAGAGCAGAGACCCAGTAGCAGACAGCGAAGAGGCGGGGCCAGGAGCTGAGTCTCGACCCCTGCAACCACAATTAGGTGAGTACAATTAGGTGAGTACACACGTGTCAATGCTTTATTTACAGGGAGCAAAGTCAGGGTATTTTTCCAGAATGGTCTGTAATATACCACTGTGGATAAAATACTTTGACATATCTTGAACATTTCTGAATGAGTAGTCTCTGAATTCATTAATTTTATCGCACTCCAGTACATAATGACGCAGGGTGTGACAATAATCCAACTGGCAAAGTTTACATCTTGTTTGGTCTACATCTGGTGGTGGGAGGGAGGTCAAGAGATGTTTGCATGAAGGGGAGGGAGGGGAAGAAATGTTTGCATGAAGGGAGGGAGGGGAAGAAATGTTTGCATGAAGGGGAGGGAGGGGAAGAAATGTTTGCATGAAGGGGAGGGAGGGAGGGGAAGAGATGTTTGAGACGGTTCACAGGTGATGAAGCAAAGTGTAAAAAAATGGTCTTGCCTAGAAATAAATTCCGAAGAAGGGAAAATTATAGGCCCTAGTCAAAACATACCAAAAATCAAACAACACTCATGCATGTTGTGCAACGGCCGTCATCTTGGAAAATGGCGTTCTTTTTTTTTTAATAACTTGAACAGTTGAAGTTATCAAAAAATGTTTTAAACAAAAGTTACAGAAGATTAAAAGATAAATGTTTGGGTCATTCCGATTTTTTCTTCAAGTATAATGGGAAATGAACTGCTCCTGAAATAAAACCTGCAATTTTTACATATTTCAATTTTCCATAAAAAAAATGCATGATTTTTGAGGTGTAAAAAGTAGGAATAGACTATACCTATGGGCTGTTCACCTGGGAGACTTCTTACAACTGAACTAAATGGTTTTGTTAAACTGATTTATAGAAGGAATGTACTAGAAAATGAAAAGCATTATACTTAAAGTATACTAGGAGGATGTTTCGGGGGTCAACATCCCCGAAACAAGAAAAAATTATTACTTAAACTCTAAAACTGGTGGAATATACACTATTATAACATTGGTATAAAACCAAGACAACAGAGCATGTGTTCACAATAAAGCGAACAGAATGTTCTTATCCCATGTATCAGAAATCTTCCCTATGAGGATAGACTGAGGCCCTGAATTTGCACTCTCTAGAAAGGCATAGAATTAGGGAAAAATATGATTGAGGTGTATAAATGGAAAACAGGAATAAATAAAGTGGGATGTAAATAGCGTGCTGAAAATATCTAGCCCAGACAGGACTCGCAGCAATAGCTTTAAGTTGGAAAAATCAGAGTCAGGAAAGATATAGGAAAGCACTGGTTTGGTAATAGAGTTGTGGATGAGTGGAAGAAACTCCTGAGTACCGTCATAGATGCTAAAACATTGTGTAGTTTTAAAATACGTTAGATAAATACATGAGTAGGTGTGAGTTAGACCTGACTAGCTTGTGCTACTAGGTCTGATATCGTGCCCCTTCCTTAAGTGAATGTGACCTGACCTGACTAGGTTGGGTCATTGGCTTAAGCCAGTAGGAGACTTGGACCTGCCTTGCATGGGCCAGTAGAAATACTGCAGTGTTCCTTCCTTCTTTCTTATGTTAGTTTTCTTCGAGGCTCCAGCACCACTTTGAGACCTGTAGATAAAGGCTGTAGCAGCATCTGATGTTATGGAAGGAAGTGTGGCCAAGTAAGGTTTGACGGGAGTTGTTATTTCACCGTTTGTTTAGTTAGTTTGATATCTTTATTATGCACCCCATACCCATCCTGTGGGCGGTACTCAAAAGATTACAGAGGTACATAATGGGTCCAGGGACTGGACCTCAAAGTTTGATAGCTGAGCAAGTTACAAAGTATTATTAACGTTCCTTCAAGTATTTTCTTGATCCACACTGTCAGGAGGAATTCTTCATCAGCTTTAGCTATGTCAGTCTTAACTACATTAGCCTGGCTGTTTTCATTTTACCCTCAACCTGGAGTATACCTGGAGAGAGTTCCAGGGGTCAACGCCCCTGCGGCCCGGTCTGTGACCAGGCCTCATGTTAAATCAGAGCCTGATCGACCAGGCTGTTACTGCTAGCCGCACGCAGTCCAACGTACGAACCACAGCCTGGCTGGTCAGGTACCGACTTTAGGTGCCTGTCCAGTGCCTGCTTGAAGACAGCCAGGGGTTTGTTGGTAATCCCCCTGATGTATGCTGGGAGGCAGTTGAACAGTCTTGGGCCCCTGACATTTATTGTGTTGTCTCAACGTGCTAGTGGCACCCCTACTTTTCATTGGGGGGATGTTACATTGCCTGCCGAGTCTTTTGCTTTCGTAGGAAGTGACTCTCGTGTGCAAGTTTGGTACTAATCCCTCGAGAATTTTCCACGTGTATATAATAATGTATCTCTCCCGCCTGCGTTCTAGGGAGTACAGGTTTAGGAACTTCAAGCGTTCCCAGTAATTGAGGTGGTTTATCG
>WNWK01021020.1:0-34758 GCA_009830355.1 Cherax destructor | reverse complement strand
GTGCCCTCAAGGCACTGGGCATCTCAGTTCAAGACGGGGTATGGGGCAGATACCGGGCCCGGGGCCCCTCCTTATTTTACCACTAATTATAATTTCCCCCAGCCATCCTTTGTGTGTTTTTTTCCCCCAAACCTAAAAAAACCCCAAACATAAGGAGTTTGTGTTTCAGTCAAGGGGGCCTTTTAGAGCAGAGTACCATAAACAACAAAACCTCTAACATTTTTAAGATTTAAAAATTGGAAACATAGTCGTAAGAGCTTCACTAGGGGGGAACGGCCCCTTTTTTGAAAAATTTAACCTGGATCTAGACTAAGGTTGAAGACAGTGTTTCAGTTATGTTTTTCTAGTTTTCATGCATAACCAAGGTTGAAAATTACATTTTTAATTCCCCCTTAATTAAAAAAATTTTTTTAACATCTTCAATTATGACTCCAGCATCAAGGCTACCCCAGCTGAATAAATATTTGTTACTGCTGCATAGAATCATATTATATTTTTATTATTATTATTATTATTATTATTGTAATAAGAATTAGGGGGAATCAAAACCAGAAGGGGGTCATACACTTTGGGGACATGAAAGGAGTCAGATTCAATTTTTTTCATTTTTGATTTTGATTTCACGTATCGAATTTTTTTTTCCCCATTCAATTATTGGCCTTATCTTGAACACAAATGAATTAGTATTTTATATTTTTTTTCATTACTCATTTTGATCTTCCTGACGGTGCCTTGTGCTTTAAATTCCCCACCCAAACGCTATGAAAAACCTTTCTATATACAGTGGTCCCTGGTTTTTTCGCCCCATCTCCAAACTCGAACATTTATGTAAGTGCTTTAATTTTTTTTGGGGGGCCCAAAACTAACCTCGTGACATTACTTGGAAGGGGAAATTTTGCCTTAATGGTTTTTTAAGGCATTGGGGAACAAATTTTTGGGGCAAAACCCCGGGACCACTTTAAATAAATATGTCATTGATGTCAGCTAGGCCTGTATACCTTGTACATTTTTTTTTAATTAAACTTGGGCCTTTCCCCCACCAACATTTCATCATCATTCACTCCATTACTGTCTTGCCAGGGGGCACCTACACTACATTAAAAAAAAAGCTGCAACAAGTACATGTACTTGTAGAAATTGATTATTATTATTATTAAATCAAACTTGAATAGCCCAAAATCATGTATGAATTTTATTGTTTAGTCTCAGTCCCAGTTAAAATATGCCCAACTTTACATATTATGTTTCATGAAATTTTGATAATAAAGAATTTGAATTTCATATAATCAGGGGGGAAATGCAAATTTTTTTGGGTTATACAGCATGTGGGGAATGAGGGGTTTTTTGGGGCCCCCGGAAATGGGGAGCCCCTTTCCTGGATCAAGAGCCCTTCATAAAAACCCTTTTTACAATGAAGTCACAAATTAAGAAATAAAACCTGATGTCTTAGTCCATCCGGTTGGAAAAATTTTTCTATTATTATTTTGAAAAAATTTTTCTTAGTTATGAGGTTTTTGCAGCCATGGTATTGTTTTATTCTGCAAGTGTGCCTTCTTGTAGGCTGTAGATGTTTCCCATGCCTATAAAATACACTCAATAATTTTAATTAATAATCTAATGGTTATAATTATAACCAAATTTTTTTTAGTTTGGGGGAGGTAAGTCAGTGGAAGACCTCAGTCAGATGACCAAAAGCTGCAGCTGTGGGTCATCATGTGATTTTAAAACCCCCCTTCGGAAAAAGTGTGTCCTTTTCCCGACAAACCTTACCCCACCCCAAAAATGTTTTAAAACTGCATAATAGAAATCTTCAATATGTTTTGGGGCTACGTTTACCTTACAGTGAGTATCTAACATTCAGGTGCCCCTCGATTTAAAAAGGGTTTTAAATTTACAAAGGGCAAAAAAAATTTTTTTGAATGAAACTTAAGAAATTACCCAGATGGGCAAAAACCGTAACTTGTAATAATTTTATTTACTTTTCAATTGGTACTATTGAGTTATTTTATTTATTTACTTATTCAGTGACAGCAGTTATTTATTCACTTATCTGTTTAGCATATCATATTCATTCATTTTTATGATATTTTCAACTTACAATGAGTTCGTCGGAACGTAACCCCATCGTAAGTTGAAGAGCACCTTAAATTAGTGACAGAAAGCAAAACGGGGGGGAAACCCCTTTGTTGCAAATCCTTCATGCAATTCTGGCACACTTGAGCCCTCCTTCATGCAAACATTTACAATTACAACTTAAAATGCAAACCAGAGAACGGGGGACGACATTCCTCTCCAAAAGGCACGAGGTTTTTTTACAGTTTTGGCAACAATGCCTAGGGCTATCTTTTCCCGGCTGTCTGTGTCTGACCCCCCATTCCACAGTGTTTTTCCCCGGTTTGGGGGTTTTAAGTTTTAGGTTTGGGGGGCCCCAGCAAACTGCAGTCATGCAGCTACTAGTTGCCCTTACACGGTTTTTTTTTTAACTATATATGGCCCTGGGTCACCATATTGCACTTTAGCCACTTACACAATTTTCCCTTAAATCACTTCTGCTTAGGCACTTTGGTGGGGGGGAGTTTTTGGGAAAAAAATTAGCCCCAACAAAAAGTTGCAAACTTATAAGCAATTTGCATTTGCAGTGTTTCAGTTTTTTTTTGGTTTTTTGATGTTAACCCCTTATCTCAAAATGTTTTTCAATTTGAATGAGATATGTTCATGGGGTTTCCCCCTTAAAAAATTTTCCCCAAAATTCTTAACTAAAACTGATTTTTTTTACTAATGTTTCAATTTAAAAGAATTTTTTTACAGAAAACAATTGCACAAAAGATGATTATACTTCACATCTTCACGGGGGGTTATATTGCATATTGGAAATTTTCCCAAAAAAAATACAGTAATTGCTTCCTAAACCCCATTTATCAGTGAGAATGTTTGAACTTTAGCCATTAATAAGTATATATACATGTATCTCATTTAAAATCTTTAATGTATCCCCGATAATAAATTTATGTACTAACAGAAACTTTTAAAGTCAATATTATTCAAAATATTTTCCCCCAAAAACAATACAGCAAAAATAATGTAACTACAAATCACTTGGCAAGTACATTTTTTTGGATTCAATTTTTTAGTACTGTATGCACATTGTACTAAAATTTCATTTTTTGTTAAACCCCAAGAGGAAGTATTAAACCCATAGATATCACAGGGGCCTGGGAAATGGAAGGAATTTAAAATTTGTTTTTAAAGGGGAGGGAGGATGTGTGTAGGTTAAAAGATCAAGAGCCCCTTACCAGCATCAAGGATTAAAAATTTATCATATGTATTCATTTTTCCCGATCACAAACTCAAAAATAACTAGTGTAGAGACGGTGAAAAAAAGGTGGGGATCAGTTATTTCCCCCATAACATAGATCAATGAAATTTTCCCGCTGTTGGTTATTAATTTTTATCATTATATGATCTGGGACCTAAACATATGATGGAAAAAAATTATGCGAAAAAAGGCAAACTTGATAAGTTCCTTTTTCAGTTTTTGATCAGTCAGACTGTGGTGTATATTTGGGGCTCTGTAGAAAGCACCAGGCCTTTTTATCAGGATACCAAAACAGTGTGGGGGCGGGGGTGCAAGGGCAGTGCCCCCCGAAACCATCTTCAGGTAACTTTCAGGTAGCCATAAAATAGTGATTATAATTTTTTTTTTTACATTGGCCATCTCTACCAAGGTAGTGTGACCAAAAAAAAAAATACTTTGATTGTCATTCATTCATTCTTTTTAATTAAGATAACTTTCCAAACTGTAACATTCCCACCGCCCTTAAAATTGTACCCCCCCCCTTTTAAAAATCAAAACTAACTGATTTCCCCCAATCATTATAAATGTTACCCCCCCAAGTCAAATCATAAAAAAACCCTTACCTCCAGTCCCCTTTTTTTAAATGCTTTTCAAAGTGTTTGGATGTTCGTCCCAAGCACACAAAAAACCCCTTTACCCCCCCAGCCTTTTTCCAGGATGATCCCTACACCATCTCCCAGATTTATATGTTCTCCCAAACCCCCCCTTTTTTTTCCCTCTTCTCTAAATGTCCATACCCCCCAGTAACTATAACAGCACAATAAAACAGCAATAGTAGCGAAACAAAAAATCAGCAACAGCAAGAACGGCACAAAAAAAGGCCTCCTCAACCCTTTGAATATTTCTGGGGAAAACCACACCACCTAATCAGGTGTTGTTGAAAATCTGATACACTCTTTGCTTCCTTCCCCCTTTCCCCGAAGAATCAAGTAATGGATTATCTTCTGTACTAGTAAATCTTGCCATTGGCCATCCCCCACAAAGTTAAAGTGCCCCCCAAAAAAAAAAAAAAAAGAAATAGTGCCCAAAATTTATTCAATATCTGCCTTGAAAAAAATGTACAGACTTAAAAATTCAAAGGACCCTCTGAACTGTAACAGTCCCCCCCTTTCTTCAGAGTGCAGACTGTACTTCCCCTCCATGTTTTCCCCTGGCTAACGGGTTTCCCCCTGTTTTTTTTTTTGGGAGGAGTCAGATGATCAAAGGGAAAAGGGGGGGGGCAGCAAGGGGCCCTTGGGGATGAAAACCCCCTCATTATTATTATAATCAAAAGGGCAAACCCCCAAAGAGGGTCATACAGCACAGCAGGGCGGGGGGGGGGGCAAGATCATAGAGTAAAAAGGGAGAGGGATAACAGAGGGGTTTAAAAGAAAGGGCTGTGGGGGGCAAGGAAGGATTGAAAAAGGTTGTGTAATAAATCAATTGGGCCAAAAAGTCAAGGGGGAGTTTTTTAAAGGGGTGGGGCCATCAGAAAGGGGGGGAAGATAAAGAAAGGAGATAGCAGTGACGACGTCAGAGGAAAATTCTGTCGTTGGGGAAAGGGGGCCTCTCCATGAGATACCTAAAAACGGACGAGTGTTCCAATTTTGGCGGGAGGTCTCCCAAGGGGGATCGATGACAAGGCCAGAACCCTAAACTTGATTTGACAGAACGCAATTTGTTATGAGTCATATCAGACCAACGTTATTGCCAATGGTTGCGAAGGCAAAGTAGAGATTACATCATGACACCCTCCCTTGAAGAGAAATACCCCAAGAAATTTTTCGAAATGAGCAAGTATTGAAAGGAGTGCTGAGGGGAAGGACTGCCCCAAATTTGAACTTTATTTTTGTTTCAACAATACAGAAATCTTTGTTATATTCCGGACTATCATTTTTATATTTGTGTAAAAGTAGGGGTCCTACAACACCTGGGAAATAGGAGGCAATCAGATTTGATCCAAGGAAGAAGAGGTCAGGCCCAATTCCTTACATTAATAGCCCCACTACTGGCATCAAAGAACGCCCTTGAAGGGTTTAGGGAAATCACACCCACTTTGAATGAGTTATGGCATCTTTTTTTTGGGTGATGATGCTACAAGTTCCCTTCATTTTACTTTAATATCCATATCTGAAAGGGTTAAAAAAAAGACAGTTGCAAAAGACGAATTTTATTAGATGTTTCTTTGGGAAAAATTTCAGTCAGTAACAGGGATGTACAACGGGTTTTTATATAAGAATGGTTAGGGCGAGTGTTTGAGTCAATGAGATAAATTGGTGATTTGCAAGATGGGGGCATGGCAGGATTATTTTATAATCAAATAGAAGCGCTAAACCACAGGGTTATACACGCTGCAGGTTGTGAGGATGGGGAGTGGGTTGTAAGAGGGAGATGGACGTTGTGGGTATGGAGTGCAAGATGACGGGGATAGTGCAGGGGTGGAGGGAGCAAAAATCGGGGAAAAGGGACTGAGGGAGGTGTTTTATATAATCTTTGGGCCTAAGTCAGTTTCTGTCAAAAAGTCAATGAGAGAGCCGGATTAAAGGAGGGTCCATCTGCAAGAAGGAAGGTAAAGAAAGGGCCGCAGAGCGGGACGTCGTTGGAGGTAAATTCTGCTGCCGTTGATAAGTGGGCAGTCCAACAGGATAGTCGAACAGACACTGGAACCTGACAATGCTCACAGAGAGGGGCAGGGGCCTCTCCATGAGATAAACCCCTGAGTAAAACGAGTGGGCCGATGCGAAGACGGGGGTGTAGTCTCCCAACCTCGACATTGGTGACAAGAAGAAGGCCAGAAACCTATAACCGGGTTTAATAGAATGAATACACACACAACCCCTTAAAAAGAGGAGCTTACGGCGACGGTTGAGATTTGGACCATTTACAAAAATCACACTAACACACAGAGACAGAGGAAGGGTATTTATAGGCAGGCAGACGGGGGGGGTACAAGAGAGTGGGGAAAAGTAGGGAGTAGGTGGTAGTAGTAAAGGGTAGTAAAGGTAGTAGAGTAGACAGTCATATGGGAAGGAGCACTCATGAGGCTAGCGGCCCAAGGGGGTCGAGAGGAAGAAAAGGAAAAATGAAGGAAAATACAAGGCAAAAAAAGAACAGAAAGAAAGGAAAACCAAGGGAAAAAGGAGAAGGGGGAAGATAAGACAGGGAAGGAATCAGGTTAAGTCAGGTTTCTATTTAGAGCATTTAACAATGTAATGAGAGAGGAAAGCATCAAAGAGACAAAGCCAGGGCTAAGATTCATGGGAAAGTTGTGTATAAGGGAGGATTCAACCAGGCGGGACTATGAAAGTTGACGTAGGGTAGACAGTTTTAGCAGAAGACCAATCAATGGGATGACTGTGGGACCCTGACAGACAGAAAAGAGCATTATTAGTGTCGGCAAGCCTAACACTATTTTTGTGCTCCCTGAGTCTGTCAGAAAGAGATCGGCCAGTTTCTCCAAGTACTGAAAGAGGACAGGAGGAGCAAGAAAAGAGTAGACACCAGGAGAATCTGTGGAGGGGGAGGTATGAACTAGATTATGCAAGAGTGTTAGTTTGGCGAAAGGAAGTTTGATGTCTAAGGAAGGAAGATTTTTGCGGGGAAATTAGGAGAAAGAGATGTGGGGGAAGGCAGAGGACTGGGATTCCAGGAGTAGAGGGTTTAGGAGAAAGAAAGTCCGTTTAGCAGGGAGAGAAAGCAGAGTCTATGAAATGGGAAGGGTAGCCCAGGCGGGAAAAAGAATTATGAAGAGTGGAAATTTCTGCTTCAAGAAACTGAGGATCAAGACGGGGGACACGGAGAAAGGGGAGATAAGAACACTCTTCTTGACAGAGGAGGCATGATAAGAGAAGTAATGAATGTACATGCCACTGTGCTGGCTTGGGAACGGAGAAGGAAAACCTGTAACTGAACGGTGGAATGAACTCAAGGAAAGGAACAAAGAATTAGTTTCCCCAACCCAGCTTTAAACTTAATGGAAGGCAAGATTATTAAGAGCATCAAGAAAAGGTTGGAAGAGACTTAAGTCATGAGGCCAAGAGCAAAGATACTTCCAAAAGCGGAGCCAGGGGAAAGGGGCGACATCAATAGTGGGAAGAAGAACAGTCTCAAGATTCCATATAAAGATTAGCAAGAACAGGAGATAGAGGAGAGCCCATGGACCCAAAGGTTTGAGAATAATATTTACCTTGAAAGGAAAAGGAGTTAGAGTCCACGAAAGTCGGATAAGATCGAAAGACATCAGTAGGTATAGGGAGATGAAGAAACCCCTTTTCATTGGCCTTCTCCCGAGAAAATTAAACATCATCCAGAGGGACATTAGTGAAGAGGGACTCACATCAAGACCGCATCTTACAGGTCGGGGAGAGAGCAACACGTTCGTAAGTCTTGAGAGTGGAAGGTGGGCAGGAAAAGTACCAAGAAAAGGAGTGAGGGTTTTGGTTTCCGGACGAAGAGAATAAGAGACAGAACTCTGAAGATATGATGGGACGTAGAGGAATACGGTTTGTGAGTTTTGGGAAGGCCATGGTAGGGGGCAGAGAGGGAAGAGACACGAAAACGATGAACAAGGTTAAAGTCAGAAGGGCAGAGGTCGGGAGAGTCTTAAGTTTCTTGTTGAAAGTTCTCTTGATACGACCGGGGGTTGGAAACGGGGGGTCTCTGTGTGTTAGGTGACTTTGTAAATGGTCCAAGTGGGGGCCAAACGCGTCGTAAGCTCCTCTCTTTTATATGTGCGGGTTGTGTGTGTATTGTTCCAGTCATTGTGCCTTTTTGTTATTTAATAGAATGAAGTTTGTTATTCAGCAGGTCAGACCAGCTTGTTCAACGGGTGCGAAGGTGGGTAGCAATGACCACAAAATAGTCCGTGAAAGGAACACCTCTATATGAAACTGGAAGGTCATGTACTGCTGACCGCGCAGCAGTGTCTGCCTGTTCATTGCCCGTACCAACATGACCAGGGACCCCAACATAAGACAATATCTTTATGCTTGCTAAAGATACGCGAAACCAAAGGTGGATACAAAAACTAGGGGTGAGGTGTATCAATTTTACGGATAGCCTGTAAAGCACTAAGGAGTCTGAAACACCACAAATGGTGATACAGGCATAGATGCAATACGGATAAGTGCCACAAGAATGGCATACAACCAGCCAAATATGCTAGCCGAGGGTAATAGATGCCCCCCAGACGCTGTCCGGAAACACTGCTCAACCGACGCCGAGGACTTTGAACCACGGTGTATACTGGGGAAAAGGGAATGAAACGGAAATGGTCTAGAAAGAAAGGCGGAACCGCCGTAGGCAGTTGGGCTTTTGCAAGGAGAGGAATAGAACAGACACGGACAGCAGGAACTTCCCAAGGGGGGTAGAGGGGGTAAGCCACATGAACATATAAAGGCGGAAGCTAAGGGAAGACAAGTGAATGCAGCGAAGAGAAAAGGGACGAAGTAAACAGGGGCGACGAACAAATAACGGCGCCCACTAACATCTGTGACAATCCTATACATGGAAGGATTGCGGAGGTCATGGAGCCCCAAAATAATAAGCGAATGCAATTTCATGCGACATCGGACAAGGATGGAATGTTCCTTTACATAGGGGCTCAACCGGGGGAAAAAGGGAAAAACACCAAGGCATAAGCGAATCCCGGGGGATGGTTGGGATTAACCCTTTACCGGGCAGGACCGTGTACAGCCCGGGCCTAAACACGTGTTTTTGCGCGTGTCAACCTCCCCCAGCGCATTAGGTTCCCATTCTCTATATCTGACCAATCCAAGCCCTTTTTGAGTCGCTCCAGCTAAGGAGACCGCATCTGCTCGCTTCCCATTGGTTGAGAGACCAAACCAAAAAACTTCTCGCTTGGCGTCACCCAGAGCCGAATTTTTGCTCTTGTTCCCCTCATATACACTGGATTATACTTACAATGTCGGTAAGTACTAATTTTTGTGTCCATGTGTAAATGAATAGTTTAGGCATATTTTGAGATATATATCAGGAGTTAGATATGCAAAATGAGGCCCATGCAATTGAAAAAGTGAACAAAAGGGCCGTGTACAGACGGTCCTGCCCGTCAGGGCTACATTTTAAATTTCAGTAAATAAATATTTATATTTTCTAGTGCATTATGAATTTGTAGTGGTCTGGGTGTACAGAACATTCTTATTGTCATTCCAGATCAATGAGAAATTGTTCTATTGTAACCCTTCCAACAGAAGTTCAAATATCTTGCATTTTGGTGGAAAGTGCTCAGATCCAGAACCAGATGACCTGTTGCCATCTCCATTTCAGTAAATTCGAAAAAAGGCCTGATGACAGTGTGAGGTTTGACCAAAATGATAGGTTTGATAAAATGCTAGGTCACTGGCGTTCAAGGCAGAATATTTACATGCAATTATTGCAGCAAACGAAAAATCATGTCACTCCTCATTTTTGGTCCGTATGCAAGGTAAATCTATCACCCAAAAAGGAAAGAAATTCTCATAGCCTTTCATTGTAGAATTAGTGATCAAGAATGATTGTTTTTTCAGAAATTCAGGATTATAATTGAAAGTTTTATCCTTTGCAATGTCCATGTTGCTCTTTGTTCCACTTTTATATTTTTATACCTACAAATGTTTGGAAACAAGTTCCATTTGTGTTTTTGATATTGTCTATTAGTATAATAAAATAGAAAAATACTTATTTGGTTTTATTAACAATTGCAAATTTGCAACATTCATAATTTGACACCCTTTAACGGTGGGACCGTCTGTAGACGGTCCTTGAATATTCCAATTGCGTAAAAAAAGTTTTTTTAGAATTTCAATTATAGGGGGCTCATTATCCTTACATTGAGTTACTTTTATCCTATATGAAAACATTTAAATTATCATTTTCAGGGAGTGCCCGGAAAGGGTTAACGAAAGAGTGGGGAGAGGCTGCCGAATATATCTGGTCACCATAAGAGTTTGAGAATTGGGGCTGAATGGGCGAAGGAGAGTTCTACGATCAGCCCCCATGAAAAGAGTGCGAGGTTTTAAGGAGGTTCACCCGGGTTTTATGGCAAAGTCGCCTTCAGAGAGGTAATGGGGGGTTTCCAGGACAATTGGGTAAACAGGAGGCCGAGAAACCAACTGTATCACGTTCTGGGATCGGAGCCGAAAAGGTACAATGGATGACCCAGAGACCATAACCTAGTGAACGTAATTTGGGTTTTGCCACTAGAAAACAAACCCTAGGGTGGCCCAATCAGAAACCCGGTTGATGGCATGCTGGATGGAAACTGCAATGAGGGCACCGCACCGCTTTGAAAGTCATCCCATAGAGCGATGACCAAATATTGGATGGGAGAACAGATGCCAAAAATTTTTAAAGCAGAAAAGTTTTGCCGTTGGGGACACCTTCAGCTTGGACAAATTCCGGGGAGAGTTCATTACGAACCCGGCCCCGGGAAATTCTGTCAGTTAAGAAAGCCTTAAAAAAAGAATGGTAAAGTTGCCTCGGGGCCTAAGGAGTGGGCCTGGGCCAAGATATTATATTCCAAGTTGTATCATGCCTTCTCAAGGTCGAAAAGATAGCGAAACCGAATGGTTATTCGCAAAGGAATTACAATATACGTATCCAAAGCAGCAAGGGGTCAATGGCAAAAACGGCCCTTACGGAAACCATACTGACTGGGAGGCAAAGGAGTCTCTTCCACTCAAACGTCATTAACTAGACGTTTCCATTACCTGCAAACCACTGGTAAAAACGATGGGACGGAGTGAGGGATCACGTCCGGCCCTGGTTTTGAAAAGGGAGAACAATAGCAAAACGTCCCCGCTGGGGAACCCTTTGCGAATAAAGATTAAAAAAGTCAAGAGGACAGTAAGAGCAGATTTGATGTAAATGCTGGCATAGAATTGGCCGTCTGGCCCAGCTCCCCCGATGATCGGCGGAAGTTTGCCTCCAGTTCTTGAAGGGTAAAAGGCAAAATTTGGATTCTTCTCTAAGAGAAGAAAATCTAAGGCTTTAACCTCCTGGCAGACTTAGAAGAAAGGAACGAGGGCATAGATGGAGCCCTGAAAATGCGGCCAGATGGTTACCAATTTCAGTGGCAACGGCAAGAAGGTGGTATATCGACACCAGCAACCGGGAAAAACAGGAGCCGGGTGGGGGAAATTTACCCAATTTCCGCACTTTCTTCCAGACTGCACCCATGAGGGCAATGACAGTAAATCTCGCCAGCAAGTCCGTTTAGCATCACGTATGACACGGGAAATTTTCTGCTTGAAATCAAGGAGTCCTCTGTGGTTCTGTTATCCGATACCCCCATGCAGCGTTTCAAACGCCTGCCCAAAAAGTAGGAGACCACCGACGCATTAGGATGCTTGCCCGGGGTTTGGGGAAAAAAGAATGGGGGCCGCGGGAAAATGGGAGGACGAAAAGAGATGTAAAACCTCATCAATGGGGCGAGGTAGGAACCCCATGAAAGGCAGTAAGATGTGCGTAAAGGTCCCATTTCCCGGCAATAAGCGTGGGCAATGAGGAGGTGGAGAAAACAGAGGGGACTTTAGGATAATTGGGAAATGATCGTTTTCATGAAGTCCGGGAGGACAGACCAGGTGAAGTCAAGGACAGGATGAAGAGCAGATGGAAAGATCGGGGGAAAAAGAATGAGTTCGGGATCAAAATGGGTAGGAGTAAAGTATTTTAAAAAATGGAGGGAAGAGAAGCAAGAAATGCCTCCAACTGAATGCCCGGGAAAATCACAGTGCACCCTCCCCAGAGAAAGTGGTGGGGTTAAAATCGCCAAGTAATAGAAGGGTGGCAATGGAAAACCAGAAAAAACAACATCCAGGATAGAAATGCCCGCGAAGGGAGATAAGAACAGTGTGTATACCACTATTCAAGTGGATCGGGCAGTGTAATGTAAGGAAGAAAGGACATGGAGCTGACGGTATGGAACACCCCGTGCGTATAAGGAGCACTTTCGTAAAAGGTTCCATCGGAAAAAGGATCCGATGAATATAACAAATTATAGCCTTGAAAAGGGTCCGTGGATTGTAATTTGGGTTTTTTGCAAACAGACCCCAATAGGGAAAACTGGGAACACCTGAACTCACTCCTGTTACCCCTAAGCCCTTGGGGTATTCCACTGCAAATAACCATGATTTATGGAAAAAAAAAATGAAGTGGAATGAGAGGAAGCTATGGACTAGGGTTAGAAAAGTCCACGGTGGGGCAAACGGAAGACCTGTAATCAGAGAGGGAGGAGGACGTTGGAAGGAAGGGGGGGGTTTAGGAAGAAGAAGATGGGGGAACCCGATGGAGTAGTGTCCATCATCAGCCCAGTCTCTGAAAATATTTTTGCAATGCTTCCAGTGTTTAAGTCAAAGATGGAATGGGAGACTACAAGAAATGGAAGAAACCACGGGGGGTCTTGACTGTACTAAAGTAGGGACGAGGAGGTAGAAGAGGAAACTGTGGGGACTTGGGAGGGGACAGGATGAAGGTAGTGTATGAGGAGGAGGATGAACCTCCACCCACGTTACAGAACTAGTCGGAGGCGAAGAACCTGGCAATAGGGATTTTTTGCCTTTTAAGAGGGGGGCTGAGGTTTAGGTGTAGGACGAGGACGGAGACTCAGAACTGTGGAGTGAATAGAGGAAGGAGTGGGAAGAAAGGGAAGCCAAATAGGGACCCGGAGCCAAGAAACAAAAGGATTCGAGACAGGGTTGATGAGGATGGGCGACCACAGGGGGCCGTGGAAGTTGGGACCCAGAAGGGCGCGTTTAGCAATGCGAGAATAGGAAATACGGGAAGTTTCCGAAGGCGAAGATGAGAGAAAAACCATAGCGTTAGAAGCCTTTCGCCTCTTTGAGACAACGGATTTCCCGCTCATTCAGGAAACCTGACAACGGGAGAATATAAAAGGTGTGCCTCTGCATTAAGGCAAGAGGGGAGAGTACAAGAAGAACTGGCATGGTCGTCAGCACACAGACTGGGCATTCGGCCATGGACCTGCAATATTTTGCTGGAACCAAAAACGCCAGCAGTTTTCACTGCTGCTGAGGGTCACTTGAACTTTAAACGTTGCCCTTTTGAAATGTAGCCGGGTGCAGTTCTCGGCACCCAGTTAACGGGGCTATTTGCAAGGATCGTCTTCGCTTATTGGCTGGGAGGACAAAAGTGTCAACTTTAAGGATAGGAGTTCCTGGAGCCGCTGCTCAAAAAGTCATCACCACTTCAAATTCCTTGGACAATAGGCAAAATGACAGAACCACAACAAGAATTGAGGGAATGGTCTTGTCAAAGTAACAGGAGTAGTATCAATAGTTGTAAGAAGAGAAAAAATCCAGCTTGGCCAGCATTCTGGGACCGTGATGATCGGTCCCGTTTTAGGCGTGAAATGAGATGTTTTGACCAACATGGCGGAGGGCCCCCCCTACTATGGTTGAAAGAAAAGGTTTGGAGAAGTCGGTTGAAGAGTAAAAACTTTGTCCATTGAGTAGTTTGAAACAGAGAGTTTAAGGGGAGGTGGGGTTTCTTCTGAGATGAACGGAAGAAAGTGTCAATCGTCATGTGTGGGTCTTGGTCGTTTGGGGTGGGACCAGGGTCCATGTGGAGAGGGCGAAACTTGCGCTCCGCCGGGGGAGAAGCCAGAATCAAGGTCAGAGAAGAGCAAGGTCAGACGACAAAAGGGCCAGGCGGCCCTTCCCGAAACAGGAGAAGGCAAGAAAGGTACAAGGGCATGAAGGTGTCCAAAGAGTTGTCCGTTAACGAGGAGGGCAGTACTGAAAGGGGGAACAGGAAAAGGGGGCCCGGGGTAGGGGTTTATGGATTGGGTCAGCCATGGTTGGTACTTCTTTCTTTTTATTTTTAAGAAAAAAAAAAAAATAAAAAAAAAAAAGGGGGAACGTGGAGGAATAGGCCAGGAGGAATGAAAGGGCGCAATCCCCTCCCCTGCCCAAGAGGACCTCAACACCGAAGTAAATGCAGATGCTGCATGGAAACCCGTGCCTACCCTACATTTCCCCGGCCTCCAGAATCCGGGATAGCAACCCCATCCACCGGCCCCCTCGGCGGACAAAAAGAGGGCGGCCGGAAAATCCGCCACCCAAATACCGCCTTCGGCCACCACCCCGGAATCCGGGGGGCCTCCAGGGTCACCCGCCCCCCGAAAATGCCCAGCCCCCCCGGGGACCGGGAGGGAACGGGGACATCCCCAGGCATCCAGATTCCCGGCAAACTACACCCCCCGCCAAGGACCTCAACCCGGGTTTTTGGGTGGACTACTACCCTTCCCCCCACCTAGGAACTAGAATGCCTGAGGAGAGAAGCTCCCAGGGGGAAAACTGGGAAGGTAATAAGGGAGGGATGAGGAGGAGGAGGAGGAGGAAAGGGAAAAGGGAGGATGGGGAAGATGGGAAAAGGAGGGGGATTGGGGGGATTGGTTCGGTCTGAGGAAGAAGACCAAGAGGTCCAATTCCTCAGACCGATAGCCTCTTTACCACGACAAGGAGCCCCTTAAAGAGGGGCATGGCAGGAGGCCTTGATATACAAAAGTTGGGTAACAGGTTTGGCTAAACTGGAAAACTCCTTGATTTTGGTGGATTTTATTTTGTGTATGGATTAATCCAGCTTGGCAATTTTCTGTGTTTTGTCTATTTCCTTTATGACCAGCTGGGTGTCCTTCCAAGACATCTGGTATGCAGTGTGGTCCCCTATGTACATGCAGGCTTTATTATGATGCAAGTTTACAGGCATGTTGGTGTTTTTTTGCAACCTGATCTGCATGCTATGGGAGATCTCCTTGTGTTTCTTGGTCACCACCACCACACACATATTGTGTTTATCCTGGCAGTTGTCATTTGGCCTGGTCATTTTTGACTTGATATCTTTGCTTGGATATTGTCTCTGTCTGTGGGTTGCATAGGACACCAGTCTCAACTTTGGGTTGAAGATGATGTAGTTAGTTCCCTTGAATGTCTGTGCTATTTTTGTATTTTATTATTATTAAAGTCTCTCCTCCTTTGCGGCGTACTGTTCCCCGGCGCCTTGACTTCGACGGGCTCTCTGACCATATTTGTACCTAAATAATATATATTAGACCTGTTTCCTCAGTTCTATTTATTACAATATACAGTACACTGCTGTATAAAATTTAAGAACATATGGAGGAACACTGCAGCAGGCCTGTTGGCCCATACTAGGCAGGTCCTTCACAAATCCATCCCACTAACAGAATAAACCCCATCCAAGCAATAAGCTTTGATAATTCTATTTACTCACGTAAGTCCCCCAAATCCAACCCCTATCACTCATGTATTTATCCAACCCAAATTTTAAACTCCCCAAGGTTTTTACGTGAATAAATGAATTAAAAGCTTATTGTTTGAGTAGCATTGAAAATTGGGGTGGGGAAATATTTTGTTGTAGGATGGATTGGAAGGACCTGTATATTAAACAGGGCCTACTGCAGTGTTCCTCCTTTTTTTATGTTCTTATGAGGAACACTGCAGTAGGCCCGTTGGCTATACTTGAGGTCCTTACAAATCCAACCCACTAACAGAATAAACCCCTTCCCAAGCAATTTTTTTTGATAATTTATTTACTCACATGAAGTCCCACTAAAACCAATCACTGTATTTACCCAAACCCCAAATTTAAAAACTACCCAAGGTTTTAGCATCGTAGGATTTGGGTTTTAAAAAGACTGACAAATGTGGAGGAGACCTGTATAGTTTGCTCCTCGTTTAGCGATGAATTCGCTTACCGACGGTTTTCTTGGGTCCCTATCTCCGTCGTTAAGGAGGAGAGACTGTTTATTATTATTATTATAATAAAAGAAGGCAAACCACAGGGGTCATACAGCAGAAATTAGGGGATGCAGGGAGAATGGGTTGTAAGAGGGAGAGGGACGAAGTAGGGTATGAAGTGCAGCAGGACAGTGGATATGGGGATAGAGGTAACAAGAGATCGAGGTAGAAGGGACTGAGGGGTGCTAGAGGTATAATCTTCAGAGTTTGTGTAGTAAGTAAAAGGGTCAAAAAGTCAACGAGAGAGTCGGGTTTTAAAGGAGGGCCCATCAGCAAGAAGGGAAGGTAAAGAAAGGGCAGCAAAGCGAAACGCCATTGGAGGAAAATTTTCTGCGTGCTCGTTGAAAGTGGGCAGTCCAACAGAATATGGCAACAGATACTGGAACCTGACAATGCCACAGGAGGGACATTAGCTTCTCCATGAGAATTATTATTATTAAATCAAAAAAGCGCTAAACCACAAGGGTTATACAGCCGGCAGGGCGGACAGGATGCAGGGAGAATAGATTGTAAGTGGGAGATGGATGGTTAGTAGGGTATGGAGTACAGCAGGACAGTGGATAGTGCAGGGATAGAGGGTGAAAGATTGAGGTGGGAAGGGACTGGGGAGATGCTAGGGTATAATCTTCAGAGTTTGTGTAGTAAGTAAAATTCCTGTCAAAAAGTCAACCAGAGAGTCGGGGGATTAAAGGAGGGTCCATCAGCAAGAAGGAAGGTAAAAAAGGGCCGCAGAGCGGGCGCCGTTAGGTAAATTCTTGCTAGTTGATAAAGTGGACAGTCCAACAGAATATGTCGAACATACACTGGAACCGGCAATGCTCACAGAGAGGGGCAGGGAGCCCTCCATGAGATACCCGTGGAAGCAGTGGGCCAATGCGAAGATGGGAGGTGTAGTCTCCCAACATCGACATTGGTGACAAGAAGGCCAGAACCTATACTCGGTTTAATAGAATGAAGTTTGTTATTTGCAGGTCAGACCAGTGTTGTTGCCAATGGGTGCAAAGGTGGGTAGTAATGACTGCAAAGTAGTCCGTGAATGGAACACCTCTATATGAAACTGGAAGGTCATGTACTGCTGACCGTGCAGCAGTGTCCCTGTTCATTGCCCTGTATGTCAACATGACAGGGGCCCAGCAAAAAACAATATCTTTGTGTTTGCTAGAGATAGCGGTTAACCAAAGTTGGATACGAAGAACTAGGTGGTGAGGTTATCAAATTTTGGAAAAGCCTGTAAAGCACAAGGAGTCCAACGCCACAAATGGTGAACAGGTATAGATGCAAAGGATAATTTCCACAAGAATAGCATACAATTACCGTAAATATGCTGGGTGAGGATAAGATGCCCTCGCACGATGCTGTCTGGAAACACTGCTGCGAATCCGACCCCCTGATGACTTAGAACCATCGGTGTACACTGAATATAACAAATTATAGGGCCTAAAAAGGGCCGGATAACAGAGGATTGCAATTTGGGTTCTTGCAAACAGACCCAAGGGGAAAATTGGGAGAGAACACCTGAAGCTCACCGGTTACCGAGGCCTCGGATATTCCACTGCAAATAAGCCATGATTTATAGAGGGATAGAAGTCGGTTAGAGGTATCCATGGACTAGGGTTGGGTCCACTTTGGAGGCAGCGGAAGACTAGTAATCAGAGAAGGAGGGGACGCTGTGAAGGAAGGAGGGTGTAAACGAAGAGGAAGGGAGGAACCGGAGGTGGGGGCGGTGTCCATCAACGTCCAGACTTCAAAATTTGGATAGCTTCCAGATTATCGGAAGACAAAGATGCGGGAAAATGTGGGACTACATTAGAAATGGAAGGAGAGGGAGCAACCATCGCGGAAACTTTGGACTAAAATTAAAGTAGAGGGGCAGGAGATGGAAAGAAACGTCAAGGGGCTTGGGAGTGGACAGAAGGGAAGGGCCTGAGGAGGGACAGAAAGGAACTTGAGAGGGGACAGGGGATAAAGGGGTTGTACGGGAGGAGGATGAACCTCCACACACGTTACAGAATAGTCGGAGGTGAAGAACCCGGCAATAGGGATTTTTGCCGGACCCATGAGAAGAAGGGGGGCACGAGGTTTAGGCGAAGGACGAGGACGGGACCAGAACTGTGCGAGTGAGTAGAGGAAGGAGTGTGGACATAGGAATGCGAGGTAGGGACCGACCAAAACAGCAAAAAGGATTCGAGACGGGTGACTGAGGATGTTGTAACCACAGAGGAAGTTGAGGGTTGGGACCCCAGAAGTGGGCGACGTTTAGCAATGTGAGAATAGGAAATACGGGAATTTTCCCCCTTAAAGGGCCCTTAAATGAGAGATGGCCATAGCATATGAGAAGCCTTCCGCCTTTTGAGACAACGGATTTCCCGCTCATTCAGGTAAACCTGACCGGCGAGAGACATGGATGGCCCATGACAGTTAAGGCAAGAGGAGGTAAAGCAAAAGGATTGCATGGTTGGCACCACAGACTGGGCATTTGGCGCGGACCTGCAATATTTCGCTGGATGACCAAAAACGCCAGCAGTTTCTACACTGCTGTGGTGAAATACCCAAACTTGTAAACGTTGACCTGCAATGTGCCCCGAAGGTGGGAGTTCACGGCAGTCAAACGTTAAACAGTTATATTGAAGGTAACGCTCTTCGCTTATTGGCAGGGAGGACAAAAGTGTCAACCTTAAGGATAGGGAGTTCTTGGAGCTCAAGCTGCTCCAAAATGTCATCACCACATGCTAAATTCCGTTGACAATGGGTGGGAAAATGACAGTACCACTACAAAAAAATTAAGAGAATGATGCTTGTCAATAGTGATAGGAATAGTATCTATGGTCGTAAGAAGAAAAATTGCGAGCTTGGCCAGCATTCTGGACCGTGATGATGCGAGTGCCGCTCTTGAGAGCGTGAAATGAGATATCTTTACCTACATGGCGAGGAGAGCTTTACCAATACTATGATCAGAAAGATAGGTAATTGGAGAATGGTCTTAGAGTAAAAACTTTGTCCATCGAGTGTGTGAAACAAAGTGTTTAAGGGGAGTGCGCACGGCTGGTCGTTTCTGAGATGAACAAGAAGGAAGTGTCAATCGCTATGGGGTCTTGTCTTTTTGGATGTGGACCGGGGTGGTCCCAAGGTGGGGCGAGCAATCCTTGTGACCCGAGGAGAAGCGGAATGGGGGAAGACGAAGGTCAGATGTACGAAAGGGAAAATCGGGTCCCTGGGGGCCTGAACAGGGACAAACAGGAAAAGGAAAAAAGGTACAGGGGGATTGGGGGATGTCCAAAGAGTTGTCCAACAGGCAGGGTCAGTACTGGGTGCGGTAACAGGAGGGGGCCCGGGGGAGGTTCGTTTAGGACATCCATGGTTTTGGCCAGGCTAGGATCCATGGTTAGGTTTCTTTTTTTGTTTTTTAAAAAAAAAAGAAAATAAAAAAAAAAAATAAAAGAATAAAAAAAGGGGGGGAAAGTAAGGAATAGCTCCTAGGAGGAATGAAAGGGGCGTAAATCAAACCCCCCACACCCGAGACCCCCAAACCGCAAGTGGGCAGATGCTGCATGGAACCCGGCATACCCTACCCTTCATGCCAATAAACCAGTGATCCGGGGATAGCAACCCCACATCCACTGAGCATTTGCAGACAAAAAGAGGGCGGCCGGATATCTGCCACAAAGCATACCTCCTTCGGCCCACCCCTGGGTCCGAAAGGTGGCCTCTAGAATCACCGTCGCCCGAAAGATACCCAAAGCCACCCCCGGGAGACCGGAGAGGGGGGGCATCCCCGGCAATCCAGATTCACGGCAAACCTACCCCCGCCAAGAACCTCAATGGAAAGGAAGACCACGGAACCCTTTCCCCCACCTAGGAACTAGAATGCCTTGGAGAGAAGCTTTCCCCGGAGAAAAATGGGAAGGAAAAGGGAGGGATGAGGAGGAAGGGAAAGGGAGGATGGGGAAGATGGGAAAGGGAAGGAGGGTTGGGGGGGGAATTAAATTACCCGGGGAAGAAGACCAAGAGGTCCAACCTCAGACCGATAACCCACCCACGACAAGGAGCCCCCCCTTTAAAAAGGAAATATGCTGATAGTAGTAAATTTTGGTCTAGACATGAGAGAAAAGGGTTGGGGAGTGTGTGCACAGTGGAATTTTTTCCCATCATGCCCTGATTTGTGTTTGGTTTAAAATAGCAACTTTCAGTTGTTTTAGGATGGTTTATATGGTTTTACTGGCTGTTTTTGGTATCAGTTGATAGAATGAAAGTCATCTGATGATTTTGGTTGGTTTCAGGATAAGAGTTTGAAATTGCACTCATAGTGGAAATATTTGATTTTCATGATTTTTTTGGGACTGTTTTACGGGTTTTTACTAGATCTGCTTCAGTTATTGGGATGCCCTCAACTATAACCCATCATTCATATTTTATTATCCAAGAAATATGGTACAACAGCTTTTGTGTGAAATTCAAACTAGGGGGAAATAATATAGCAGAGGCCTGAGGACATGTTTTCCTTTCAGGGTCCAAGTCCATTTTTGGAAGGGGTGCGCCAGTGTCCAAGAGTTTTCCCCAAAAAAAAAAAAAATTCCTTATTTTTTCTTATGAAATGGTAGAGAATCTTTTTCTGAAGATAATAAAACAAAAAGTACGAAATTTGATTGAAAATGGTTAAATTTGTTCCAATTTTGATGTTAAGAAATTTTTACGCACGGATTTTGCCGACTTTCACTCTCATTTTAGGCCAATACATTTTTCCCAAATCACCAAATTTTAGTTTTCCCCAGAATTTTCTATTCTATCGATTGAGCACAAGAAATCGCCTAGTCAACTGTTTCAACTACAAAATAAAGTGATTGGAAATTGGTAATTTAGCCAATTTAACTCAAAGTTCAAAAATTCCAATTTCAAAATAGGGTGCAAAATAAACAATGCAGGCTTCCTGGCACTAAACTAAATTTCCTCTGTTCATTGTTTTTCAGTCTTTACAAATTAATTCCTTTTGATTTTTTATTCACATAATGAATTTTTATTCAAACCAAAAAATGGAAGATTTAATGTTATGCAATATTGAATAATTATACAAATAATATCACCACATTTGTGAACGTATATTAGACCTACTAGCTGGCGCGTATTAGACGTGTGAGGCCCTTCGTTTACTCTTGATTATCGGCAAAAATTGAACATTTCCACTTTGAGCTCAGTTTCAACCCATTTCCATTACTAAAACCAATCAAAATCATCTCTTATCTGTAATATATCTCCCATTCTATCAAATGAGACCAAAACCAAAATACAACTATAAAAATTATACGAAAAAAATGCAAAGGCTGTTTTAATAAAAAATTAGGGGGTTTCATTTTTTTTTCTCATTATGCACTGTGTGCTGCAGGATTTGTTTATGGGTGCACATTTTACCACATGATGTATTCCTCATATCTAGGCCCAAATTTACCGCTCAAAGCTTATCTGGGAGCTGAGCTCTCTAGAACTAGGGTTTTGGGACCCATAATCAAAGCAGTAGAACTACGGCCCCGGACCCTGAAAGGGTTAATAACAGAAGAAATTTACCTTAGTGGCTAATGCTTATTGTTTATTTAGGACTCTTTAAAATTGTTTTTTCTTTTTAAATTTGTGTAAAGGGCAAAATACTAACTTTGCATTTTAAAGGGTAGTTATGATAGTTGAATGGGCATTTGTTTTTGTCAATTATAGAACAGAACAAATTGTTTTGTTCTATCAATTGCACAATCTATCAACCAAAAGGGTAATTCATGCTGAATTGCCCATTTGGTCAATAGAGCACTCAGCTCCCCAAACTGAGTGTCTGTATTGATTCCAGCATGGGGGAAATGTTGGGATATTTCCATACACCTTTCTGTCTCTGTTCACCCAGCAGGTTGTTGTTGGTTTGGGTTGCATCCTGAAGAAAAAATTAAAGGGACCCCAGAGAAAATATGATGCACAGTCAAATTCAAAATTCAAATTTTTTATTTCTTTGTGTAGAATACAAACTCTAGTTTCATGAAACCAGCTTAAAACTGTAGCTTACGGTAAACTGTTAACTTGAGTGTAAACTGTTCTTGCATGTAAACTGTTAACTTGCGGTAAACTGTAGTTTAAGCTAAAAATTATGCACAAAGAAAGCCACCATCATGCATGAACATTTTGGGCAGATTAATCCTAAGGTTTTCAGATTATTTAAAACTAGACAAAGGTTATGGAGTGGTAAATTTTAATTGTGCTTACAAAAAAAAATCAGTCAAATTTATAGCAGGGGTAGAAAAAAAAAAAAAAAAAAAAAAAAAAAAAGGGCCCGGTCACAGACAGGGTAATGGCATCAACCCTCAACAATTTTGGGGTTATTAATACTAGAACTAATTAGTGATCTTAGGTTAATTAGAATTTTCTGAGTAGTTTAACTGGTTCTGTGATTTCCTGACCCCTGATTTTTTGGGTTATCATGGGTGGCAACCCTTCTGATTAAAAATCTGAAAAAATCTTAATTAGCTAAGAATTTGGTGTAATTGACTAAAGGGAGGTCTCAAGGTGAAACAAAGGGATGATAAATTGCCCAGACCACCAACTTTGTGCCTGTTAATTCAAACACCTTTTATTTTCTATATACAGTGGTACCCGGTTTGATATTTTTCATTCCAGAATGCTGTTCAATGCCATTACCAAACGAATTTATCTCCTTAAAAATTTTGTAAAAAGACTAGTCCTTTTAGAACCCCAAAATTACACTTACAAAAGCATTTAAAAAATAAACTTAAAATAAAGGGTGAGTTTGGGGACCATAAACAGGTACCACTGTGGGACTTTACAGCATACAGAATAGTGACAGTAGTGTACTGTATATTGAAATAAACAAAAATAGGAAAAACAGCTCTAATATACATTAAAGAATACTGGTCAGAGAGCCCATCGTAAGTCCGGGGGGCCAGTAAACGTCCAAGTAAGGAGAGGCTGTACTGTATCTGTTATGTCTCCTGCAGTGCAGACTGTTACCGATGTTACCCCTCTGTTAAAAAATAATTCATACCCCATTTTCTTTTGGATATATAAGGGTAAATATACAGTAATATGGAAATTTTTTCTGAATTTACGTTAATTTTTTGTTACAAGATTATGAAATTACATTTTTTTTAATATTTAGCATTAAAATTAAAAAAAAAACATATATTCCAAAAAAAAAACCAAAAAAAAATTCCAAATTTTTTAATTTTGGGGAAACAATTAGTTAGGTTCAAAGGGAAAAAACCATGAATTACTGAAGCCGCAAATAGGGAAACCCGTAAACGTGGGGTCCACTATTCCCTTTTAAAAAAAAATTTATCTAAATTCAGATTTTTTAAATTCCCCATTTGGCCTACATAATTTTGGATCCTCCGACAGTAAAGCGGTTAATCTAAGCAGTTAGTTTTATTTTTGTTAAACAACGGCATCTATTCCACTGTGGGGACGGCAGAGGGTTCTGGCATAAGGTTGTAATATTAATCACTTCTTAATGTTAGCCTCGGTGGTTTTAGTTCGCTCGCCTTAGCCTCGGTGGTTTTAGTTCGCTCGCCTTAGCCTCGGTGGTTTTAGTTCGCTGGGCTTAGCCTCGGTGGTTTTGGTTCGCCCGCCTTGGCCTCGGTGGTTTTAGTTGGGCTCGCCTTCCTCGGTGGTTTTAGTTCGCTCGCCTTAGCCTCGGTGGTTTTAGTTGGTTTCCGCCTTAGCCTCGGTGGTTTTAGTTCGCTCGCCTTAGCCTCGGTGGTTTTAGTTGGGCTGGCCAGCCTCGGTGGTTTTGGTTCGCTCGCCTTAGCCTCGGTGGTTTTAGTTCGTTTCGCCTTAGCCTCGGTGGTTTTGGTTCGCTCGCCTTAGCCTCGGTGGTTTTAGTTCGTTTCGCCAGCCTCGGTGGTTTTAGTTTCCCGCCTTTAGCCTCGGTGGTTTTAGTTCGCCCGCCTTAGCCTCGGTGGTTTTAGTTGCCGCCTTGCCTCGGTGGTTTTAGTTCGCTCGCCTTAGCCTCGGTGGTTTTAGTTCGCTCGCCTTAGCCTCGGTGGTTTTAGTTCGCTCGCCTTAGCCCGGTGGTTTTAGTTCGCCGCCTTAGCCTCGGTGGTTTTAGTTCGCTCGCCTTAGCCTCGGTGGTTTTAGTTCGCTCGCCTTAGCCTCGGTGGTTTTAGTTCGCTCGCCTTAGCCTCGGTGGTTTTAGTTCGCCCTTAGCCTCGGTGGTTTTAGTTCGCCGCCTTAGCCTCGGTGGTTTTAGTTCGCTCGCCTTAGCCTCGGTGGTTTTAGTTCGCTCGCCTTAGCCTCGGTGGTTTTAGTTCGCTCGCCTTAGCCTCGGTGGTTTTAGTTCGCTCGCCTTAGCCTCGGTGGTTTTAGTTCGCTCGCCTTAGCCTCGGTGGTTTTAGTTCGCTCGCCTTAGCCTCGGTGGTTTTAGTTCGCTCGCCTTAGCCTCGGTGGTTTTAGTTCGCTCGCCTTAGCCTCGGTGGTTTTAGTTCGCTCGCCTTAGCCTCGGTGGTTTTAGTTCGCTCGCCTTAGCCTCGGTGGTTTTAGTTTGCCTTAGCCTCGGTGGTTTTAGTTCGCCTTAGCCTCGGTGGTTTTTGTTCGCCTTAGCCTCGGTGGTTTTAGTTCGCCTTAGCCTCGGTGGTTTTAGTTCACCTTAGCCTCGGTGGTTTTAGTTCACCTTAGCCTCCGTGGTTTTACACATTAGTGGGTTTAATCAGGAAAACATAACCAAGGCAGTACATAATGGATCATATCAACAAGTTGATTTACATTTATAATAACATAATAATATCTTTATTTCTACAAGTACATGCACAAGGTATACAAACTATAGCGGACTATACATATAGAAAGCTACTTGTTATTCAGAGCATTTCGAGCAAATTAGGTCAATTTTTGCCCAGGATGCAACCACACCAGTCAACTAACACCCAGGTACCCATTTTCTGATAGGTGAACATGGACAACAGGTGTAGGGAAACACTCCAATGTTTCCACCCATGCTGGGAATTGAACCCAGACCCTCAGGCGTGGAAGCCAGAGCTTTGCCCCCAGGCCACGAGCCAAAACCTTTAATGGTCACATCGAATATGGTCATACCTCCAGATGTTTTTGAATATAACCTAGTATCATAAAATTCATGGGGAAGCTCTAAACCTGTTGTGGGTCATACAGCACTCAAAACAATGAATTCAAATTAATAAGATACTGCAGATTATATTGATGTTTAAAGTTAAGTCAAATGTACTTTACTCCTGGGTGTTTTATCTAAATTCTCCGGTATTAAGTGTGTTCTATATATCATACTTAAGTGTCTATAGGGAAATACATATTTTAAATATAACCTAGCCTAATTTTACTCAGCTTATAATAACCAAAATTTTATAGCTTGTTGGGTTAGGTTGAGCTGGGTTATGTTATTCAACTTATCAAAATAAAGATTCTTCCCTATTTGTTTAAAATATAATTGATTCCATTGCACAATCCACTTAATATAAACTAATTTATGTACTATTCTTATTTTGCCTATTATCACCTAAAACAATTTCCACAATAAATAACTTTTCTCATTCAATAGATATGCTTATTTATAATATAAAATATTAACAAATTTCTGTTCCGGGTTAAATATAACATTATGACCAACGATAATACTTTTTAAATATACATGTCCTCGTAATTTTTTACACTTGCTAAAATAAAGGTGCTAATCCATAGGGGTATTATATAATTGCAATTTTTAATGGGGTGGCGGGGTAAGCCAGTGGAAGGTCTCTGTCAGATGACCAGCAGTTGCGGGTCATCAATGACTAAGACCAGCATCAGGAAACACTTGTCCTGTTTCCTGACCTCCATATATGGGCATACAGTATATGAGAGCAATAATATGCACTCACTATAATTTACTACAAAACTGATTATATAAAACCATATACAAGTTTAAAATTATGGATAAGGACTAAATTATTGGGGAGGAGCAATATTATCATCAAAAGTGCTAAACCCATAAGAGCCGGGAGGAGCAATATTATTACAATCAAAAGTGCTAAACCCACAAGGGCCAGGGAACTGAGGATATTATTACAATCATAACTAAGTACTAAACCCACAAGGGCCGGGATGAGCGATGAAATGCAGTCATTTATGATCCGAGGAAAGGGAGCACAGGCCCCATTCCTTGGATCAAGAGCACCTCATCAGCATCAAGGGGCCTAGACAACCTTACTTACACATCAAGGATCACTGTGCAGGGCCTATACCCGTATGGACCAGGTGAAGGGGTTAAAGCATTAACCTGTACGGGTGAGAGAGGTCAGGGTTGACGGTGGTCTAGGCCAGACTAGGTGCTGCTGCTGCTGCTGCTGATCTTCTTCACACACTACAAAGCCACCGTGACAACAGTGGCAACAAGCACCTGGCTTCTGCAAGACACACAGTGTGGCCTCGACACATGTGGCCAAACACACGGTACATAACTACATAAAAATAGGTGAAGGAGGATAATAAGGTGCGATTACAAGTTTAACGTGATTACAGGCGTGATTACATTACTCTAGCCACTAGTTCTACGCACAGGCATGTATGTATATTCACATGATTACACATTTAAAATACACCTTGGTGCTAAAATACAACGACTACTACAAGAGTTCTACACAAGAGTGTATCTGAGAGACTACGCCATGTACCTAGACACATGCTCATTGCATCTGTACTGTTCCTTATTGACTGCAACACCATTCCCTACCCTGGGTTCCAATACTTCTCTTCCATTATATTTGCCTTTCCTCGCCTTAAAACTAGCCTAAATTGATTGATATCAATGGTGTATAGTGTATGGTTATTCGTTTAATTAATGGTAGTGGATGGATATTTGGAATGAGTGAGATATGGAGGTTTATAAATGTTTTAGAATACGCATGATGTGGGTGTTGCAGTGCGCGGTGGGGCCAATCGATACAATGTTGGGAATGCTGTGCCTAGTTCATCATTTTATATACTTTGTTGTGTTTCACTGCACTTCGCTCCAACTCCTACACTAACTCTCATCTAGTATATATTACTCGTTACTGTTAGATCATATTAAACAGTGATACTAATCTCGATGGGTTTCTCTCAGGTTTGCTGAAGAGATGTAATTGTTGCTGGCGCAAGAGTGGGTTAATTGCTTCACGACGATGGCAAAGGGAGAGAGGCTGTGAGTGGGGTGGATGAAGTTTCTCCTTGGCACACACACACACACACACCCCTGCATGGACAAACTGGCACCTACACACTGTTAACTAAAACCACTATCATCCTGTCTTAAGCCATTTGTTTAATGTCACCACCAGTCACCATTGACACTAACTACTTCATTTCATTCACAATTTTTCTATATCATGTAACAGTTTCATTTACATCATTCTTTATTCACAACTCATCCTTTAACTTTCTGCGAATATGAATAATGTAATGCAACCTATATTATGTCCTTATGCATAATATAATATTTTGACAAATAGTTTTACTTTTATTTTTAAATACATACAATTTTTACTTGTGCCCATTTTTCAACCCACATACCTATATATTTTTATCAGCTTACTTGCTTAGAATTTATAAGTTCTATTAATCACTTATTTGCTAAAATTGTACTTATCTTTTAATATTTTTAATACTAATAAATTTTACTTTTGTACACTTTTATACACTTTAGCACTTACTCTCTTTAATAATTAACTTTGATTTTCATTATATTGCCTAATAAATTCTATAATCACCCAAATAGTGCAATACTGAATCTTAATATTTGTTCCATTATAAACTAATACTAATCATAGTAACTTTCCAACCAGTTCTATTAACTAGTTAATAATAAATCAAATTTCACTGTAAAGATATATCCTAAACCTCTGTGACTTCTATTCAAAAGTCTGTTAATCCAATTAGCTAGAAAAATCAATTGATCAGATATCATATCTTTAAGTCTAGCATTATTCATTGTTCTTAATCTTTTTAGAATCACACTCATATATAAACTTTTGTTTAATTAATTAACTTACTCAGGTGCTAACTCAGGTGCTATAGTTTTAGATTCTTATTAGCTGTAAATTGACTACCTTAGCTCATTCTTTCATTTTTGTAAACATATTCAACGTACTAACTCACGTGCCAAGAAATCCTATTGCATTGTCATATTCTTAGGTCTACTTGTGTTGTTCTAATTTTAAGTTTAATTATAGAATCACACTAAATCTTATGATTCCAAACATTGATCCTGAAATCAACCTTCTATTAAATGACTTACATGAACCTAACAACAATTGTCATTACTACACAGCAGAACAGGCTAAAACACTACTCAAATCCAACAATAACATAACTATCTTTAATTACAATGATGACCTCACTGCATTATTAAACTCACTTCAGGCCAGTATGTCCATCATTGCTCTCACTGAAACATGGTTAAAGCCTCATACTATAGATATATATGCCATTCCTGGTTACACAGCCATACACAATTGTCGGCCAGACCAACAAGGAGGTGGCACAGCTATGTTCTTCTCAGACCAGCTTGAATGTATTAACAATACTTGCACAAAAAGATGAACATGGAGAATATATAATAGCTAAATTTAAATCCAAATATCTACAAAAACCTCTCAAGTTATAAACATCTATAGATTACCACAGTCAAACATTCAGCATTTTAGTGAAAAATTAGGAAGTATGATTACTGATGCACACATGAACAAAGACCACTTAATCCTCACAGGCGACTTCAATATAAACCTCCTACAAGATCAGGACCCACTAGTAACTGAATTCACAAACACTATGAGCAACTGCTTGCTACTCCCGACAATAACAAAACCTAGAGAATCTCTGACACCTGTGCCCTCTATAAGACCATAACTGGACTATACCTATCCCCATTAAAATCAGGCATAATCACAGACAATACCACTGACCACTACCCGACCTTTTCATAACAAATCTCGGAAAATTACCACTAGAGACTACTAAAGTTACCTTCAGACTACATAATGAGACAGCAATAAATAAGCTTTATAACAGCTATGACAAACATTGACTGGCAAACAGAAATAGACAACTTCCCAGATACTGACTTATGTATTAATAATTTTCTTAAAAGACCCAATACCTCTATAATAAGCACTGCCCAAAAAACTAAACAAATCAAACTAAAAGATTAAATAGTCCCTGCAACCCCAGCATACTCAAATCCATTAATATAAAGCACCTATATGAAAACAGTACAGAATGGGACAAATATCAAGAGAACAAACAAAACGCTACTCATCAAACCTAACAGGTCTGATAAGAAGGTCAAAAACTGTACTATGAGAACAGATTACATAACTTAAAAGGTGATATAAAAAAGACCTGGAAAACCCTATCTGAAATTCTAGGAACAAAAAAGATATCCACAAACAGAACAATCAAACTAAAAAAACCAGATGAACCCCTACTCCCACCTATTGAAACAGCAAACAAACTCAATGATTTCTTCTCCACCATAGGAAAAAAGCTGGCAAGAAAAAATCCCAATTCTAATACTCCACCTAACAGTATCTCACTGGTACCTATCCGAACACACTATTCCTAGCCCCAACCAACCCAATAGAAGTTTCACTTATAATCAACACATTAAAAAAAAAGCAGGTGACATAAATAACACCACCTTATATATACAAAAGCCTCTCAAGTTCTCTCACTAATTATTGCAACACTTTTTAACAAATCCATTGAATCCTCTACCTTCCCATCAATACTCAAAATAGCGAGGGTCACCCCAATACATAAGGGAGGAGATCAAGCAGACCTGAATAACTACAGGCCGATATCTAACTTACCTTCTCTCCAAAATCTTTGAAAAATTAATTCATAGACAAATATATTCCTACCTCACCTCCAACAACGTACTCAACCCTGTCAATTTGGATTCAGGCCTAATAAAAATACAAATGATGCCATTATACACATGTTAGAAATAATTTACACCGCCCTTGAGAAAAAGAAATCCCAGTGGGAATCTTCATTGATTTACGTAAAGCTTTGATACAGTTGACCATGATCTGTTACACTTAAAATTATCGCACTATGGTATAAGAGTACACTCCTTAAACTACCTAAAATCATACCCTTTGCAACAGAAACCAATATGTGTACACTAATGGAGCTAGCTCCACAGCGAAACTATAACCGTAGGGGTCCCACAGGGAAGTGTTCTTGGCCCACTACTCTTTCTCATTTACATTAACGACCTACCAAATGCATCTCAACTACTCAAACCCATACTTTTTGCAGATGACACTACATACGTTATCTCTCACCCAAGCCCAGACACACTAGCCAACACTGCAAATACTGATTGCAGAAAATATCTACCTGGGTGATGACCAACAAACTTACTCTCAATATTGATAAAACCTATTTTATCCAGTTTGGGAACAGAGCTGCAAAGCACCACTTAACATAATGATAAACGGGTCCCCTATCGCAAAACTCACAGAGGAAAATTTTAGGAATACATCTTGACAGTGGCCTCAAATTTCAGACACACATACAACAAATCTCCAAGAAAGTCTCAAAGACCGTGGGAATACTATCCAAGATACGGTACTATGTTCCACAACCAGCTCTCCCATTCCTATATCACTCACCCATTTACCCCTACCTCACCTATGGAATCTGGCATGGGGCTCTACATCAATAACTCATCTCAGACCACTAATAACACAACAAAAGGCAGCAGTTAGAATGATAACAAATTCTCACCCAGACAACATACTCCACCAATATTCAAAAACCTAAACTTACTCACCATACAAGACATCCATACTTTTTACTGGCCTATTACATACATAGAACACTATGCAGATATTAACCCACCACTCAAACTTCTCCTTACTAATTTTAACAGGACACATGACCATAACACTAGACACAGATCATCCCGATGTTCCCCGTGTCCACCTAACACTATGTAAAAACTCAATGCACATAAAAGGCACGAAAATTTGGAATTCATTACCTGTCATTGCCAAAGAAACCCTACCTGTACCCCAATTCAAAACGATGCTAAAAAAAACACCTTCTCACCCAAAGATAATTGCTCCATATCAACCATTCCCAGCAAAGTAGAATAATCACTTAACGTAAAACCTGACTTTAAAGTCAATGTAATGTATGAATGAACGATTGAATGAATGAATGTAAAACCTGTTATGAATAATACTTACTTAGCTAATTATTCCCAACACTTATATTATAATGACCACGTAAACTAACTGCAATGCAATTGTTTTAAATTGTTTTAAATTGTTATCTCACTCAATTAGTTGCATTGCTGCAATAAATTGCTACAATTAATTGATATGTTCAACTTATATTCAAACTTTAAAACTTAGATAAGCAACTTTACTTATTTTATAAATTATCAACCATAACTTTTTATTATTTTATTATTACTATTGCTTTAATTTGTTTAATCTGATTTAATTAATTTTATAATGAAGACAAAAGTACAAAACTATGTTCAAATTTCATAGTTAAATACTCACCTTTCTCATTGTATACTATCTACAAAATTTTACAATCTAGTTTTAAGTTAATTTTTAAGTCTGCCCAAAATGCCCTGCATACTAGGGGCTTTTGGCATGTACACCTCATGTAATCTCAATAACCAAATGTAATTCTTTGTATCATGTCCAAATAAAAATTATTATTATTATTATTATTATTATTATTATTAGTCTCCCATGGTGAGCAAAAATTCACGACGCTCTAACCCACTGGACCATCCAATTCTACAAAGATCACGCACCCAGCAGAGCTAGGTGTTGTACTGTGATCCGAGGACATACGATGGTGTGGATGCCTCAGCTAATTTTAGTCTTCTCCCCGTTTGGTGTACTAGCCTCCAAAGCAGTATATAGTATTGTAACCACGAACGGGAGTAGAATCTGGAGTTTTATGACTTGATCGCGGGTTCTATCGCCTGGTATGTTTGTTTTACACTTGAATCTTTCTTTTGATACGTCCTCTCACTCCCAAGAACCCTAGTGGAATTAAGTCACTTTTGGTTATCCTGGTGGGTAATTTACAATATGTTACTATGTGATAATTTTACTAAGTGGACATGTACTAAATAAACTTTTCATAAATATATACAACCCACTTCTCACAACCCATTTTATTAAAATCAAACAATTCTTGAATTTAAGCATCTATATTACTTACTTATATCCCTCTTTTTTTTTTTGTCTGCATGATTTTCTGGGGACAACAAAGTGTGAGCTCCTGTGATAACATTAATGACTCTGAAAGTGCGATTCTGTGGCGTGCTGTGAGGATCAAGGTCTTCCAGTAATCATTGATGAGAATTCGTACTGTGTCCACGTACCAAGCGAATTCATTGTTAGTTCCACAATTATCCTTGCTGTTCGTGATTGCTGGACATTGTGGATCCTTATTCAGTGTTGACTGTTTTTTCAAGTATTTATTTGGGGTATTCTGAGTTATTAACCCTGTTAATAACTCAGAATACCCCATTAATGTTAGTCAACTTGGCCACCCACAACAGTCGACAAGAGCAAGTGTTAGGAGACTTTCCCACAATCTTCCCTACCTACCTGGAGTCTATCGGCTGATCCAGCACCGACTTTAAGTATCTATCCAGCTCCCTCTTGAAGACAGCCAGTGTCTATTGGTAATTTCCCTTTTGCATGGTGGGAGGCTGTTGAACAGTCTTGGGCCCCAGACACTTATTGTACTTTCTTTGGTGTACCAATGTTTAGTTTAATATCTTTATTATGCACCCCATACCCATCCTGTGGGCGGTAGTCAAAAGATTACAGAGGTACATAATGGGTCCAGGGACTGGGCCTCAAAGTTTTGATAGCTGAGCAAGTTACAAAGGTAATGAACTCAGGTAGATTTGGTCACAATCATGACAAGTTACAAAGGTATTTACAGATTATGAGGTATATAATGGGTCCAGAGACTGGGCCCCAAAGTTTTGATACTTTTTGATACTTTTATACATGGTTGCAATCATAAACAAATTATAAAGCAAATGAGCAATTTACTAGTCTACACCCGGCCACATCTGTATTGAGTTATTGGTGCAAATATTAATTGTTGGGTCACTCACACACATACACACAAACACACATACACCCACACACACGTATGTGTGTTAATGCTTTATTTACAGGGAGCAAAGTCAGGGTATTTTTCCAGAATGGTCTGTAATATACCACTGTGGATAAAATACTTTGACATATCTTGAACATTTCTGAGTGAGTTGTCTCTGAATTCATTAATTTTATCCACTCCAGTGTACCAATGGCGTCCCTACTTTTCATTGGGGGTATTTTGCACTCTTTGCCCAGTCCTTTACTCGTAAGGGAGTGATTTCTGTGTGCAGATTCGGAACCATTCCTTCTAGGATTTTCAAAGTAGATTATGATATATATCTCGCCTGTGTTCCAGTGAGTACAAGTGCTTCCAAGCGTTCCCAGTAGTTAAGGTGTTTGATGGCACTTATATGTGCAATAAAGGTTCTCAGTACATTCTCTAGATCTGCAATTTCACTGCTTTGAACGGAGATATTAATGTACATCAGTATTCCAGCCTAGAGAGAACAAGTGATTTGAAAAGGATCATCATTGGCTTCCTTGTTTTGAAGGTTCTCATTAGCCCTCTTATCATTTTCTTTTGCAGATGTGACAGTGGCACTGTTGTGATCCTTGAAAGTGAATCCTCCACATTACCACTCCCAGGTCCCTCGTTTTTTTCGCCCCTTTTTGTATGATTAGAGTTTGTAGTATACTCATTTCTAATTATTATCTCCTCAGTTTTTATAACGGAGTAGTTAGAATTTTCTTCAATGAACACTATTGTTTTCTGTTGCCCATTGGAAAACTTGGTTTATATCTTCTTGGAGGTTAAACGTGTCCTCAATAGATGAACTCATGCAGATCCTAGTACGTCTGTAAGGATGACACGGTACTGTGGATTTTACTCTCTTTATGTCTGATATGAGAATAGGGCCTTATCCCCTCTCTCTGATGTGGCAGTGTCTGTGGGTGCTTCATTCCTCTGATGTGGCAGTGTCTGTGGGTGCTTCATCCCCTCCCGATGGGCAGTGTCTGTGGGTGCTTCATCCCCCCTCTCTGATGTGGCAGTGTCTGTGGGTGCTTCATCCCCTGATGTGGCAGTGTCTGTGGGTGCTTCACCCCCCTTCCTCTCTCTCTCTCTGATGTGGCAGTGTCTGGGTGCTTCATCCCTCTCTCTCTCTCTCTCTCTCTCTCTCTCTCTCTCTCTCTCTCTCTCTCTGATGGCAGTGTCTGTGGGTGCTTCATCCCCTCTGATGTGGGGAGTGTCTGTGGGTGCTTCATCCCCCTCTCTCTCTCTCTGATGGGCAGTGTCTGTGCTTCTCCTCTCTCTCTCTCTCTCTCTCTCTCTCTCTCTCTCTCTCTCTCTCTGATGTGGCAGTGTCTGTGGGTGCTTCATCCCTCTCTCTCTCTCTCTCGCCCCTCTCTCTCTCTCTCTGATGTGGCAGTGTCTGTGGGTGCTTCATCCCCCTCTCTCTGATGTGGCAGTGTCTGTGGGGGGCTTCATCCCCCCTCTCTCTGATGTGGCAGTGTCTGTGGG
>WNWK01021019.1:0-34759 GCA_009830355.1 Cherax destructor | reverse complement strand
CATTAATTATTTTAAAATTTTGGGAAATATATAATTTTTGTTAATCTACTCTGTAAATATTACAATTCAACCACGTAAAAAATACAAGGGAATCCAAAACTCACATTGTATAAATCATTGACTTGTGTAACACAAAGCATAGATAAAACACTTTGTGTTTTATGTTTTAACAGGGGTGGATCTCAAATATATAAGTAAAGAGTTTTGTTTAGGTTCACAAAGAAGCTTCACACACGCTATCCTACACTCTGTTCTTGCTAACAAATATAAACATTATTATTATTATTATTATTATTATTTTATACTGACTAGGATTATCGTCACTATTATGTTGCTATTGATCTGCGTTGCTACTGTTGTTGACTATTAAGACACATGTTCAACAGTTGGGTATCTTTACTGATGAAACGTTTCGCCCACACAGTAGATTCTTCAGTCAAATACAGAGACAGCAGTACACAAGTCTTGAACAAGATTACAACAACATAAATATATCATTAGAAGTGGAAAGAGTCTAATGACCTGCTTATTTATGTGAGAGATCTTAACCAAGAAATGATGTTAAAGCAGGTCTATGGTCAAGCAGGTCTATGGTCTAGCAGGTCTATGGTCAAGCAGGTCTATGGTAAACAGGTCTATGGTCAAGCAGGTCTATGGTCACAGGTCTATGATCTAGCAGGTCTATGGTCAACAGGTCTATGGTTAAGCAGGTCTATGGTTAAGCAGGTCTATGGTCAAGCAGGTCTATGGTCAAGCAGGTCATTGGTCAAGCAGGTCTATGGTCAAGCAGGCCCCATGGTCAACAGGTCTATGGTCACAGGTCTATGGTCAAGCAGGTCTATTGTCAAGCAGGTCTGGGGTCAAGCAGGTCTATGGTCAAGCAGGTCTATGGTCAAGCAGGTCTATGGTCAAGCAGGTCTATGGTCAAGCAGGTCTATGGTCACAGGTCTATGGTCAAGCAGGTCTATGGTCAAGCAGGTCTATTGTCAAGCAGGTCTATTGTCAAGCAGGTCTATGGTCAAGCAGGTCTATGGTCTAGCAGGTCTATGGTCAAGCAGGTCTATGGTCTAGCAGGTCTATGGTCAAGCAGGTCTATGGTCAAGCAGGTCTATGGTCAAGCAGGTCTATGGTCAAGCAGGTCTATGGTCAAGCAGGTCTATGGTCGAGAAAAATATAATTGAATCACGGTTCATAAAAAACAGTTTTTGATTTTTATATGAATATTGGCTTAAGGTTATACAAATTTGATTCATTTATAATTAATTAAAATTGAGAAGAATTTAAGATACATTTATCTAGTGCTCGACCATCCCAGCTGCATCATAATAGGGCGGGTGTAATGTTTCTGAGGTTATAAGTCTTCTGCTATTCCATTATTTTGAAAGTTCCTTTGATAATGTGAGAAATAAAATTCACTATTTTCTCATAGTGGTTATTTTGCATATTGTGGTATTATCTGTTTATAGTGATCTTATTGCGCGCACACACACACACACACACACACACACACACACACACCATCAAGTGCTGGACACAATACATACAACCAAGGAAGAAGTGAAGAGGCTGCTAAGTGAGCTAGATAACTCAAAGGCGATGGGGCCGGATAACATCTCTCCATGGGTCCTGAGAGAGGGAGCAGAGGAGCTAAGTGTACCACTTACAACGATCTTCAACACATCTATCGAAACAGGGCAACTACCTGAGGTATGGAAGACAGCAAATATAGTCCCAGTTTTTAAAAAAAGGAGACAGTGGTCAGTGGTCACGAGTGGTCGCAGTCCCTGAGTGCTTTGGGAATTAGTGTGGGGGTTAATCATGGCTAGCTGCTGCAGTGTTTTAAAACGTGAGGTTGGAGTGCTGAAGGAGGAGGTCCTGCTTCTCCAGGAGGAATTTAGGAGGCTGAAGGTTCACCTCAATGGGTTTGGAAGTGAGAGTGAGGTCCTGCTTCTCCAGGAGGAAATTAGGAGGCTGAAGGTTCACCTCAATGGTTTTGGAAGAGAGGGTGAGGTGGCTGCAGTTCTGGAGGGGAATAGGGATACCAGTAGTGAGGTGCAGTCTGCCACTCCCTGCGAGGAGGGTGAAGGGGAGGAGGAAGAAAAGGCTACCAGGAGTGAGGTGCAGTCCAGCACCTGCTACAAATGGCCAGTGGTTCCCAGTAATGGCAGAAACATCAAAATAAGGAAGGTTAAGAGAGAAGACTTTAAGTTAGGAAATCGCTTCTCTGTTCTTCAGGATGAGTGTACTCCAGTGGCCAGTGAAGGTAAAGGTACTACTTCCCCAAGTGAAGGTAAGGGTACTACTTCCCCAAGTGAAGGTAAGGGTACTACTTCCCCAAGTGAAGGTAAAGGTACTACTTCCCCAAGTGAAGGTAAGGGTACTACTTCCCCAAGTGAAGGTAAAGGTACTACTTCCCCTGCTAATAGAGGTAAGCGAATTCTTGTGGTAGGTGACTCACAGGTAAGATATATGGACCGTGTTTTCTGTAATAGGAATAAAAAGGTGAGAGAGAGGGTGTGCTTCCCTGGAGCTGGTGTTGGAGACATAGTCAACAGGTTGGATAATATCATGTCAGGTAATGGGAACAAGCCCATTATCTGTCTCAGTGCTGGTGGAAATGATATTGGGAAGGGTAGGAGAGAAGAGCTGCTAGATAAGTACAGGTCAGCTATAGAGCTAATTAAGTCCAAGGGAGGGGTCCCAATTATATGTAGCATCTTGCCTAGAAGGGGAGTGGGAAATGAATGGTTGTCTAGGGCAATTGGTGCAAATTGCTGGCTAGACAGATACTGCAAGGAACTTGCAATCCCATTCATTGACAACTGGGACAACTTTTATGGCAAACATGATATGTATGCAAGGGATGGGGTACATCTCTCTGGTACAGGGGTGGAAGCACTTGTCAACTCGATCGAGAGGGCCATTGCTGACATGCCTAGGATTTTAAACTGATAGAAGATAGAGGTATGGGTGTGTGTGGGAAACAGTCAGTTTGCAACACTAGGGCTGAAAACAGTAAGTGTATAAAAGAAATTCATCATAAAGTTACAAATAAATACAATGGATCAGGTCAGCAAACAAAGGGAGACAGCAGAGGGAAACAAGAGACTAGCTCCCTTAAGGTTTACTATACTAATAGCAGGAGTGTAAGAAATAAGATAGATGAGTTAAGATTAATTGCAAGTGCAGGAAACATAGATATTATTGCTATAACAGAGACCTGGCTCAATCTGAAAGATAGAGAGTTGCCTTCTGAATGTCACATACAAGGCTATAAATTATTCCACACTGATAGGGTCAACAGGAAGGGTGGTGGAGTAGCGATGTATGTCAGAGACAATTTAAATTGTTGTGTTAGACAAGATATAAAATTAGAAGCGTCAGCCACTGAATCTGTTTGGTTACAGCTTCTTGAGGGCCGTGTAAAACTTATCTTGGGTGTGATTTACAGGCCCCCAAATCTTGATAGGGAGTGCAGTAAACTTCTATGGGATGAAATTCGTAAGGCATCTACATATGAAAATGTTGTGCTAATGGGAGATTTAACTTTAGACAAATTGACTGGAGCAATTTGACAGGAAATTTAGAGTCAAGTGACTTTCTTGATACGATTCAGGATTGTTTTTTGAAACAGTTGGTGACAGAACCAACTAGACTTGGTTCTTGCCAGCAAGGAATCGCTAATTAATAATCTTGAGGTTAATGATGAGCTTGGGGAAAGTGATCACAAATCACTCAGTTTTAATATATCATGGAATTACCCTAATAATTGCAATCAAGTCTCTGTCCCTGAATTCCGCCTGGCTGATTTCATAGGACTGAAAAATTACCTGGGTAGGCTGAACTGGAATGACCTGACAGTGGGTCAGGTAGGTGGTGATTGCCAATATGACGTTTTTCAGAGAATAGTTCTAGCTGCTCAGACAACTTATGTTCCTAATAGGGAAATCAGATCAAACAAAAATGATCCTAAGTGGATGAACAATAGATTAAAACATCTCATTGGTCAAAAGAGAGGCATATATAGGCGAATCAAAAGAGGAGAGGGGCAATTAAGTAATCAATATATTCAGTTAAAGAGAGAAATAAAAAAGGGAATAAGAAAAGCAAAAAGAGACTATGAGGTTAAAGTTGCAAGAGAATCGAAAACTAACCCAAAAGGATTTTTTCAGGTATACAGAAGTAAGATTAGGGACAAGATAGGCCCACTCAAAAGTTACTCAGGTCAGCTCACCGTCAGTGATAAGGAAATGTGTAGAATTTTTAACACTTCCTCTCAGTTTTTACACAGGAAGATACTAGCGATATTCCAGAAATAATAAATTATGTAGAACAGGACGATAGTAAACTATACACGATTAGGGTCACAAGTGACATGGTCCTTAGACAAATAGATAAATTAAAACCTAACAAATCCCCAGGCCCTGGTGAACTGTATGCAAGGGTTCTAAAGGAATGTAAAGAGGAGCTTAGCAAACCTATGGCTAATCTTTTCAACATATCACTGCAAACTGGCATGGTGCCAGATTAGTGGAAAATTGCAAATGTAATACCTATTTTCAAAGCAGGAGACAGGTCTTTAGCTTCGAACTATAGACCAATAAGCCTAACCTCCATAGTGGGAAAATTTATGGAATCAATAATAGCCGAGGCAATTCGTAGCCATCTTGAAAAGCATAAATTAATCAATGACTCTCAGCACGGTTTTACAAAAGGGCGTTCCTGCCTTACAAATTTAATAACTTTTTTCACTAAGGTATTTGAGGAGGTAGATCATTGTAATGAATATGATGTTGTGTATATGGACTTCAGTAAGGCTTTTGATAGAGTCCCACATCAGAGACTATTGAGGAAAATTAAGGCACACGGAATAGGAGGAGAAATTTTTTCCTGGATAGAGGCATGGTTGACAAATAGGCAGCAGAGAGTTTGCATAAATGGGGAGAAATCAGAGTGGGAAGCGTCACAAGTGGTGTTCCACAGGGGTCAGTATTGGGCCCCTTGTTGTTCACAATCTACATAAACGACATAGATGAGGGAATAAATAGCGACATAAGCAAGTTTGCCGATGACACCAAAATAGGCCGTCCAATTCATTCAAATGAGGACATTAGAGCACTCCAGGAAGATTTGAATAGACTGATGCAGTGGTCGGAGAAGTGGCAGATGCAGTTTAATATAGATAAATGCAAAGTTCTAAATATTGGACAGGACAATAACCATGCCACATATAAACTAAATAATGTAGATCTTAATACTACTGATTGCGAAAAGGATTTAGGAGTTCTGGTTAGCAGTAATCTAAAACCAAGACAGCAGTGCATAAGTGTTCGCAATAAAGCGAACAGAATCCTTGGCTTCATATCAAGAAGCATAAATAATAGGAGTCCTCAGGTTGTTCTTCAACTCTATATATCCTTGGTTAGGCCTCATCTAGATTATGCTGCACAGTTTTGGTCACCGTATTACAGAATGGATATAAATGCTCTGCAAAACGTACAAAGGAGGATGACTAAGTTGATTCCATGTATCAGAAATCTTCCCTATGAGGATAGACTGAGGGCCCTGAATCTGCACTCTCTAGAAAGACGTAGAATTAGGGGGGATATGATTGAGGTGTATAAATGGAAAACAGGAATAAATAAAGGGGATGTAAATAGCGTGCTAAAAATATCTAGTATTGACAGGACTCGCAGCAATGGCTTTAAGTTGGATAAATTCAGATTCAGGAAGGATATAGGAAAGCATTGGTTTGGTAATAGAGTTGTCGATGAGTGGAACAAACTCCCGATTACAGTTATAGAGGCTAAAACGTTGTGTAGTTTTAAAAATAGGCTAGATAAATATATGAGTGGGTGCGGGTGGGTGTGAGTTGGACCTGACTAGTTTGTGCTACTAGGTCAGATGCCGTGCTCCTTCCTTAAGTGGATGTAACCTGACCTGGCTGGGTCGGGGCATTGGCTTAAGCCGGTGGGATATTTGGACCTGCCTCGCATGGGCCAGTAGGCCTGCTGCAGTGTTCCTTCTTTCTTATGTTCTTATGTTCTTAAGTCATGGAGAAGATTATCAGGAGGAGAGTGGTGGAGCACCTAGAAGGGAATGAGCTTATCAACGACAACCAGCACGGGTTCAGGGACGGGAAATCCTGTGTCACAAACCTACTGGAGTTCTATGACAGGGTGACAGCAGTAAGACAAGAGAGAGAGAAGAGTAAGTAGATTACATTTTCTTGGACTGTAAGAAGGCGTTTGACACAGTTCCTCACAAAAGATTAGTGCAAAAGCTGGAGGACCAGGTAGGTATAACAGGGAAGGCACTCCAATGTATCAGGGAATACCTGTCAGGAAGACAACAGCGAGTCATGGTACGTGGCGAGGTGTCAGAGTGGGGTTCCACAGGGATCAATCCTAGGACCGGTGCTGTTCCTGGTATTTGTGAATGACATGACGGTAGGAATAGATTCAGAGGTGTCCCTGTTTGCAGATGATGTGAAGTTGATGAGAAGAATTCATTCGGACGAGGACCAGGCAGAACTACAAAGAGATCTGGACAGGCTACAGGCCTGGTCCAGAAACTGGCTCCTGGAGTTCAACCCCACCAAGTGCAAAGTCATGAAGATTGGGGAAGGACAAAGAAGACCGCAGACAGAGTACAGTCTATAGGGCCAAAGACTACAAACCTCACTCAAGAAAAGGATCTCGGAGTGTGTATAATACCAAGCACATCTTCTGAGGCGCACATCACCCAAGTAACTGCTGCAGCATATGGGCGCCAGGCAAACCTAAGAATAGCGTTCCGATGCCCCAGTAAGGAATCGTTCAAGACTCTGTACACCGTGTACGTCAGACCCACAATGGAGTATCCAGCACCAGTTTGGAACCCACACCTGGCCAAGCACGTCAAGAGTTTAGAGAAAGTGCAGAAGTTTGCAACAAGACTAGTCTCGGAGCTAAGGGAATGTCCTACCAAGAAAGATTAAGGGAAATCGACCTGACGACACTGAAGAACAGAAGGGATGGAAGGGACATAATAATGACGTAAAAAATACTGCGAGGAATTGACAAGGTAGACAAAGACTGGATGTTCCAGAGATGGGACACAACAACAAGGGGTCACAATTGGAAGTTGAAGACTCAGATGAGTCACAGGGATGTTAGGAAGTATTTCTTTAGTCATAGAGTTGTCAGGAAGTGGAACAGTCTGGAGAGTGATGTAGTGGAGGCAGGGTCCTTATATAGCTTTAGGAAGGGGTATGATAAAGCTCATGGAGCAGGGAGAGAGTGGACGTAGTGGCGACCAGTGAGGAGGCGAGGCCAGCAGCTATGATTCGACCCCTGCAACCACAATTAGGTGAGTACACACACACACACACACACACACGCGCGCGCGCGCGCGCACGCACGCACGCACACGTAAAGAAGCTAGAGAAAGTGCAAAGGTTTGCAACAAGACTAGTCCCGGAGCTAAGGGGTATGTCCTACGAGGAGAGGTTAAGAGAAATCGACCTGACGACACTGGAGGACAGGAGAGATAGGGAGGACATGATAACAACATATAAAATACTGAGAGGAATTGACAAGGTGGACAGACACAGAATGTTCCAGAGATGGGACACAGCAACAAGGGGACACAGTTGGAAGTTGAAGACTCAGATGAATCACAGGGATGTTAGGAAGTATTTCTTCAGTTCACAGAGTGGTCGGGAAGTGGAATAGCTTGGGAAGCGATGTAGTGGAGGCAGGTTCCATACACAGCTTTAAGAAGAGGTATGATAAAGCTCATGGCGCAGGGAGAGTGACCCAGTAGCGGCCAGTGAAGAGGCGGGGCCAGGAGCTATGTCTCGACCCTTGGAACCACAACTAGGTGAGTACAACTAGGTGAGTACACACCGTCAGGTGGTCACGCTAGTGATAGATACATCTATCACTACTTACCTATGTATATATAGCCGCTGAAAGATATGTTAACATACTGAGAGTCAGTAATGAGCTGAGAGTTATATTTTAATCTGACAGCTGCTGCATATTTCTTGTGAACTCTTAAGACTCTTGGCACGTGTGAACCCCGTGTGCGTTTATGAACCCTGTGTGAGTTTATGAACCCCGTGTGAGTTTATGAACCCCGTGTGTGTTTATGAACCCCGTGTGAGTTTATGAACCCCGTGTGTGTTTATGAACCCCGTGTGTGTTTATGAACCCCGTGTATGTTTATGATCCCCGTGTGTGTTTATGAACCCCGTGTATGTTTATGAACCATGTGTGTGTTTATGAACCCCGTGTATGTTTATGAACCCCGTGTGTGTTTATGAACCCCCGTGTGCGTTTATGAACCCTGTGTGTGTTTATGAACCCTGTGTGTGTTTATGAACCCCCGTGTGTGTTTATGAACCCCCGTGTGTGTTTATGAACCCCGTGTGCGTTTATGAACCCTGTGTGAGTTTATGAACCCTGTGTGTGTTTATGAACCCCGTGTGTGTTTATGAACCCCGTGTATGTTTATGATCCCCGTGTGTGTTTATGAACCCCGTGTGCGTTTATGAACCCCGTGTATGTTTATGATCCCCGTGTGTGTTTATGAACCCTGTGTGTGTTTATGAACCCCGTGTGTGTTTATGATCCCCGTGTGTGTTTATGATCCCCGTGTGTGTTTATGAACCCCGTGTGTGTTTATGAACCCTGTGTGTGTTTATGAACCCCGTGTGTGTTTATGAACCCCCGTGTGCGTTTATGATCCCCGTGTGTGTTTATGAACCCCGTGTGTGTTTATGAACCCCGTGTGTGTTTATGAACCCCGTGTGTGTTTATGAACCCCGTGTGTGTTTATGAACCCCGTGTGTGTTTATGAACCCCCGTGTGCGTTTATGATCCCCGTGTGTGTTTATGAACCCCGTGTGTGTTTATGAACCCCGTGTGTGTTTATGAACCCCGTGTGTGTTTATGAACCCCGTGTGTGTTTATGAACCCCGTGTGTGTTTATGAACCCCGTGTGCGTTTATGAACGTAAACATCCCAATTTTCCCCCAGAATGTAAACATTCTCTTGTACATTTATTATTACCAACTAATAAGGGAAATTTGATAAATTGTAATAAATTTTGATATTTTGTTGACTTTGCAATAACCCTCACTCTCGTACCATGAGCGACAAACGTTTAAATTTCAACGTTGCTGGGTTTTTCTGAGACGACTTGTTGCCAGACGTATTGTTTTCCATTTATGGTTAAAAACTTGTTCGTATGTTTTTTGTTAAACTAACTTCTAAAAAATTTGCAATATAGCTTAATCTAATCTAGTTATAACCTAATTGACGAAATCTAATCTAACCTAATTTAACCTAATTACAATCTAACCTGAACTAACCTAACCTGACCTTACTTAACCTAATTATAATCAATCATAATCTAACCTAACCCAACCAAGCCAAATCTAACCTAATCTAACGTAACGCAACCTAACCTAACGTAATCTAACCTAACCCAACCAAGCCAAACCTAACCTAACCTTCGTCTAAAAATTTAAAAAAGGCTCAATACCGTGACTGGGACAATACACAAATAACCAACACGTATGGACGAACATACCACGACGTTTCGGTCCGACTTAGACCATTTACAAACTCACACTGACATAAAAGAGTGAGGGAGCCAGTATATATAGGCGAGGGGGACAGGGACGGGACCAAGAGAGGAAGAACAAGAAGTAGTGGTAGTGGAAAGGCTGGTAGTGGAAATAGTAGTAGTGGTAGTAGAAAGTAGGGTGAGTAGTTTTAGTGGCACAAAAAATAAGAAGGGTAGTGAAGGGAGGGGAAAGTATCAATAGTAGTAGTCCTCTTCAGTAGTATGGAGAAATTGGAGGCTCTCATAGGCTTTCCCACACCAACAATGTTTTTTTCCCTGTCAAGTTAGAGATCACAGTCATCTGTTGACTGGTCCTCTGCTAAAACTGTCTACATTCTAACATTCACGGTCGCCGTCTGGTTGAATCCTCCCTCACACACAATCTTAGTCGTGGCTTTGTCACCGTAGATGTCTTCCTTTCCCATTACATTGTCAAGTGCTCCAAACTTCACAACACTCGTGACTTGACCTGATTCTTTCTCCTCTCCCTTCCTATTTTTTTCCTTTTTTTCCTTTGTTTTCCCTTTCCTCTTATTTTTTTTTTTTTTTTTGTCATTCAGGTTCCCCCCCCCTTCCTTGTGTTTCTGGTTCTACCCCTTGTGGGTCCTTAGCTCTCCTACAGTGTTCCTTTTTCTCGTCCTTAAACTGACCACACTTCTACTACTATTACTACTACGACTACCACCTCACTGTTACTATGATTGGTACTGTTACTTTTGCCTCCCTTCCCACCGCCTGCGCCTCGGCTACCCTACTGCAAAGCGCCTTATCGAACGCGTTAGTGAGGAGCTTTGCCGCCACTGCGACCGGATGGTTCCAAAGCCTCTAGTTCACTACATGCTTGACTGTCCTGCGACGACGTCCATCCGCCGCAGGCACTTCCCGATGGCACCTGGGGATCTGACCCGCGAGGACAAAGCAGCCCGGCTGGTTTACCTGGCCACCCATGACTTGGAGACACTGCTCCCAGTCCTAGCCACCCACCCACCCCCTCGATGACGACGCCGGAGAACCCCGACGACGACAAAGACTACCCACTACAGCTATTCTTTCTCTCACTTCCTTCTTTCTTATCCCCCATCCTTCTTCTTCCTATGTAGGTAGAACCACAGCCTGAAGTACCAAGATCTGCTGATGAAGATGCGACGTCAGAAGACACTCCCCATCATGGGGAGCCACAGCAAGAAAGAAAGAAGAAGATGACCGACACCCTCTACCCAGGGGGCCAATGCCGGGTCACCATTTGGAAAAGACCCGGGCCGGATGTACCGGCGAACATACAACAACAACAATGCCTCCCTTCATATTTCTTGTGCCACTAAAACTACTCTCCCTACTTTCTACTAGCACTACTACTACTTCCACCACCAGCCTTACCGCTACTTCTTTCTCTTCCTCTCTTTGACCCGTCGCTGTCCCCCTCGCCTATATATACTGGCCCTCTCACTCTTTTGTGAGCTGTCACGAGACAGGCACATGGACGCACATGGTTTTTCTGAAAGAGGCCACGATGTTCCGGGGCTCAGCCGGGGAATCGGATTTGGAAATGTGTGCTGCAGTTCTGGCGAAGAAGCTGCGAGATCACTCACTGGACTCTTGGGATAGCGAGACAAGTGAAACCAGCTAGGCCAGTGAGATAGGAATGGATCAAGAAACATCCATCCGAACTACAGGTATACTAGATAGAGAAGGTTGACAGGTAGCAGGAGCTCCGAAGTCCCACAGGAGACACAATGTCACCTTGCCTTAGATCGGGAAAGCGAAGCCATCTGCAGGCAACAAATTCAGGTTGATAAGCAAAGGACACTACGACACCCCATATTTTGTTATAATTCACCTCGACAGAAAATATGGCCTGAAGATATCAGTGTCCGCAAATCTGAAATGGGACTTTATTCTCCTCCCCAAAACACAGAGTCCTGTGAAGTACCGCAGAAGGTGAACGACCTGGAATCACCACTTGCTCTAACAGAACTAAAATCCATAGAGCGGGTAACAAAAGGCGTATTAATGCGCTATCCATTAGACATGCCTAGCAATGCAATCCACAGTAACAAAAACATCCTGAAAGCTGAGGGACTCTGAGCCAAGAAGGACGGCAACGTGCGTACGAGGTGGGTCTTGATCCAAAATAAAAAACCTTTCCCAGTTCGTTGAGCTGGGAAAGGTTCTTCAGCTGCCAGATGTACAACCACCTCAGTGCCCGATGTCAGTTTACGGAAATATGCGGCATCTGTAGCGGGTCTCACCCGACCAAGAACTGCCTAGATAAACTAATAAGAGAGGCTACGGAATCTAGGTTTCCGAACTGCGACAAGAAGCATCATGCCTGGATCCTGCACTGCCCGGTGAGGCTCCGCCATGTCAGGGCATCATGGAAAACCACGTTTGTCCAGCCTCTAACCCCAAGTAGAGCCCTCACCACTGAGCAGCAGCCTTGCTCAGAGGAGGCTACAGTATCAAGGAACCCAGAGTCACTTCCCCGACCACGACGACGGAGGAAACCGAACAAACATCAACAACGCCCTTGCTCAGCCGGCTCCGAACACTTGTGTTCACACTCCCACCTTACAACGGCAGCCAACAAGCCCCATGCCTCAAGAGCAGACTACCTAACACCACAACAGCCACCAGTAACGAACACTGTAGCCCATGGGAACAGAGGAAGCCATGCCGCGTTACCTCTGAGCCATCAAATGACGTCGACCATCACGTGCTTCACTGATATCATATGCGACCTGAAAGACTCAGAAGAAAACAAAGTGACATTCAGAACTATTGTGAAGATCTTCGTGAACATATGAATCATAGACAAAACAAAGTGTATTTATTGGCAAATTTACCAGACCATTCAACACAGGACTCAGGGACAATGATGGCGGGTCTGATGACCTCAGCCCGTTGTTGAACATAAACAATAAATATTTTGGCGTGAAACGCACAGGATCTACAGGAAGACCCTAATGGCTGCCACAGAACAACTAAATTATGAAAAATTTAGACACATGTGCAACATCTGGTTATCTTTATTGTAGACGTTTCGCCAACCAGTGGCTTTATCTAAGACAGTAGAACTATATAAAAGTCTTGGAGTTGGTGTGAAGATCAGTGGTGAAGATTCTGGAGCAGAGGCAAGGAGGCTGGTGTTTATATACTGCCACATGTAAGAGAAGTGTAGGAGCTTATATCCTGAATTATATCAAACTACTTTACTTTGATTTTGTCCTCCTAGACAACTTTGTTAATAAACATCTCAAATTTTTATTTCGTTAGCATCCTATCAGTTGCAATCCTTTAAAAAGTTATCATAATTTTGAAGGATAACTGGACCAGAATACTTTCTGACAAACTTAGAAAACCAGAAACAGTCTAGATGTTCGAGGGGGATCAATAAGTTGACCTAGTATTCTCTGGAGATATCTATACTTTATAGATATAACATTTTGTAACGTCAGTAAAGGATCGCATTATACTTCATTTGTGTCTACTTCCAAAATTCATCAACAGTGAACAATTCCAAGATTTTTAATTTTAATAAACTTCCAGATTTTCACTCGAGCATTTTAAGTTTATAATGTTGTCATCTCAAGTTATGTATCAACTTTGATATGTTGAAGCTGAGAAGAAGTGATATTTTGTTAATTATGTCCTTGATAAAAGTGACAACTTGGAACTTAGGCAACACAATAGCATAAATTAGACACATATGCAACACTTGGGTATCTTTATTGAGGAAACGTTTCGCCACACAGTGGCTTCATCAGTCCATACAAAGGAGAATCGTGAAGAACAGGAGGAGTTTGAGGTGGTCAGTCCCTCAACCTTGAGTCGATGTTGTCAGTCCATCAATCTTTTCAAGATTGATGGACTGAACATATCGACTCCAGGCTGAGGGACTAATTACCTCATTCTCCTCCTCATCTTTCACCTTTATTCTCTGTATTGAACTGAAGAAGCCACTGGCTGGCGAAACGTTTCCTCAGTAGAGACTCGCAAGTGTTGCACAGGTGTCTCATTCTTCAACATATCTCTGATCCAATGGACTGTTAGTTGTTTTCCAGACGAAGAGTCCTGAAGCCTAAACATCAACCAGAGTTGTGGTTGTGTAATAGAATGAAGCAAGGTTTGCTATTGAGATGCAACTCTGTGTTGCAAACCCGATACTGACCACGTCTTCCAGGGCAGCTCTGACGTCTTCAGCTTCCTGGAACCTGGCAAGTCTTCCAGTCTTGTTTCATTTATATTTGCAAAGGAGAAGCAAGGCTGTGTTGGGGGACACTGGGTAGGAAACAGGACACAAGTGTTTCCTGACGCTGGTCTTAGTCACATGGTAACCCACCACTGGACTTTTGGTCATCTGACCGAGACCTTCCACTGGCTTATTACTCCTCCCTCCTATGTACGGGTTATTCTTGTAAACCACATTAAAACTAGTATTACCATAATGAACCAGTGGAAGGGTGCGGGTGGTGCCAGTCTTAGTGGCGTGTTGGTGATCACTTCCCTCATCAGGGGCCAGGAGCTGTGACTCAAACCTTCCAAGCACATCTTGGTGAGCACAGACCAACATCCAGTCAGTGACAAGAGGAGAGAATTAATGAAGATTAAAACACGAATTTTTTTTTGTCCACAATATCTGTTATTCATCGCTAAGTTTAGCGTAAAATACACATATATAATAACTCGCTAACTTTAGCGTAAAAAGCAACAATGGTTTTGAAGCAAAGCGAAAATATTCATATATAATAACTTACTGCAAATGTTCAGTATCTCACCGTAACGACAAACATATATCATCCATCTTAAAATTTACCAAATAAATTTAACCTACGTTTAGGAGGATCTTGATTAAATAAATTCCGTAATATCATCAAGGTTAAATCAGGAGTCAAAAGCGTGTAATAAACTTTTAAAATATTATATTGATTTTAATAAAAATCACCAATAAATGTCGTGCCTAATAGGTAAAATTGGTCAATTAGCAAGAACTCATTTAAAATAAGGTCCTTTCTAAAATATTCTCTTATACGTTTATAGATATATTTTTTTTCATTTATGTTAATGTGAAAATTAATAATTTTGTACCAAGAGAACCTTAGAAAACTTACCTAACCTTATTATAACAAGCTCAATTTAATTTGGCCTAATTCAACTAAATATATTTTAGATAATTTTACAATAATTTAATAATAAACAAACACAATGAAATAAAAAAATCGTTAGGTTCAGAATGATTTTTGCGAAATTATTGCATACACAAATTTTCGCTTGCCTTATATGGCAAGAAGAGCGTTGCAATTTATGCCAAAATCGAAAGTTTTACCTAATCACCTCGACATATATATATATATAGTATATAATATATATATATATATATATATATATATATATATATATATATATATATATATATATATAAAGATCAATAACAGGTGATATCAAAATATAAGACAACACTATGAAAAATAGAAGAATTCAAGCGTTTTCGTGACTACTCACATTATAAAGGGAACTATAACAGGAAACATGACAAGAAGGCTTATAAAGGGCAGAATACACTCACAGTCACATCACACTAACAAAGACTACACCTCACAGTCACATCACACTAACAAAGACTACACCTCACAGTCACATCACACTAACAAAGACTCCTACATCACATCACACTAAAGACTACACTCAGTAGCGTAACAACGCACGACTCTTGGGAAGAGTTTCAGGTCCTTTCTTATTATCCTCTTCACAGAGTCGTGCGTTGTTACGCTACTGTGAGGTGTAGTCTTTGTTAGTGTGATGTGACTGGAGGTGTATCTGCCCCTTTATAAGCCTTCTTGTCATGTTTCCTTTTATAGTTCCTTGATAATGGAGTAGTCACGAAAGCGCTTGGAATTCTTCTATTTTTTCATAGTGGTTTTCTTGCATATTTTGATATCACCTGTTTACTGTGATCTTTTTGCATATAATATATATATATATATATATATATATATATATATATATATATATATATATATATATATATATATATATATATATATATAGAGCATGTTGAGGTGTGTAGCAACGCTGACGACAAAAAACATGGTGACGTCCAGTATAGTTACAAGGCTTCGTTAGGGACATAACTCTGCTGGTATTTTTTCCTTATCGGGGAATATGCATTCAGACTTTGGAAATCAGACTCAACATCTGAGCTGTTTTCTCTGAGCTCAGCATTTTGGGTTTTCATGTGACTTGCTGTGAATGCTGTGAGTGTGGTCCTCGTGGCCTCGTATCTGCAAAATATTCTCTAGCTGGATGCTGGAGTTTCTGAGGCTGGGAGAGAAAACGGCTGGGTTTCATCCTGGGTTCTCTACACATACGCTGCTATGTATGATAATCTATGTAACTGTATTTGTGTATACCTGAATAAACTTACTTAAGCTGTACATAAATGGTATGCAATGCCGACAACATAAAGAATTAGACACATGTGCAAATATCTAGAAATAAATCACATTAATTTCTAGATATTTCGCCAACCAGTGGCTTTATCAAGACAATACAAGGACATAATATCAAGATTTATGTACAAAAGATGAGGTAGTCAGTCGCTCTGTGTTGGAGCTGGTGAAGACCACCGTGGTCTTGAAGGAACTAAAGCACAGTAATGGAGCTTGATGCTTTTATCCTGGCTACAGGTGTGTCAACAAACCTGCCGTCATGCCACCGACTTCACATACTGTCATGTTAGCAGATTTTAAAACTGGCTAGAGGGAGTAGTATGCTGACAGGTTAGGGACGTGTAGCAGACGATGATATTGTCATTGGTGGGCGGAATCCCCAGTGGAAGTAATAATGATTATAATAATAATAATAATATCTTTATTTCTACCAGTACATGTACAAGGTATACAGACCATAGCTGACATCAATTACATACTACTATATAGAAAGCCGCTTGTTATGCTGAGCATTTCCCGCAAATTAGGTCAGTTTTGTCCCAGGATACGACCCACACTAGTCAACTAACACCAGGATGCGAACCGCACCAGTCCACTAACACCTAGCAACACTCTAGGACCCTAAGGTTAATTAGTGCTCACCTAGCAACTCTCTAGGAAGCTAAGGTTAATTAGTGGTCACCTAGCAACACTCTAGGAGGCTAAGGTTAATTAGTGCCCACCTTGCAACACACTAGGAGGCTAAGGTTAATTAGTGCTCACCTAGAAACACTCTAGGAAGCTAAGGTTAATTAGTGGTCACCTAGCAACACTCTAGGAGGCTAAGGTTAATTAGTGCCCACCTTGCAACACACTAGGAAGCTAAGGTTAATTAGTGCCCACCTTGCAACACACTAGGAGGCTAAGGTTAATTAGTGCTCACCTAGCAACTCTCTAGGAAGCTAAGGTTAATTAGTGGTCACCTAGCAACACTCTAGGAGGCTAAGGTTAATTAGTGCCCACCTTGCAACACACTAGGAGGCTAAGGTTAATTAGTGCTCACCTAGAAACACTCTAGGAAGCCAAGGTTATTCAGCACGCAGCTGGTATACCTTACCTTTGAAGATTTTCGAGTTTCTGTACTCTCTGAGCCCGGCCATGGGCCAGGCTCGTCTGGTGCTTGGTGTGTTATGCTACAAGTGTATATTTTCTACCTCACACATAACGTCGTTCCTACGTGTTATCTTAAGTCAGCTTTAAGCTTTAAACATGGTAGATCATAGCTTGCTTGATCAATTAAAGACACATGAGACATTGAGGTATCTTTACTGTGGGAACGTTTCGCCCCACAGTGGCTTCATCTGTTTCCTCAATAACAGCAACATCCTGGGATCTTGATACAGGGCCTGAACAACCAGGCTGTTACTGTTGGCCGCATGTAAACTGACGTGCAGCTATGTCTTTTGTATATACATATGCTCTTTCACTACTCATGAAATCGCAATATCGCATTTGTAAACGAACCAGGGAACGGGTGGGATTTGAACCCATAGCGAGGGAATCTTGTGAGTTTTAGATCTCACTCCCTATGGGTTCAAACCCCACCCGTTCCATGGTTTCTCTTGCACCGCCATCCACGAGATGGATATGGGTGCACAATAAGTTAGTCATTTTGGAGGTAGAATCTAGAAATCTTACTAATCGGCGGCGCTATACGCTAGTATCTAACACACCTAGGTACTGCGTGCCATTTAAAAATATATAGGCTCGTGATGCCTGGATACCCTCCATAAATGCAGCATTAACTAGTACAAACCTGGCTGCCCTCTAGGAACGTAAGATTAACTAGTATTCACCTGGTTACCTAGGAACTTAGTATTAACTAGTATTCAACTGGCTACACTCTAGGAATGTAATATTAACTAGAATTCACTTGGCTATCTTCAAGGAACGTAATATTAACTAGTACTCACCTGGCTACCTTTTAGGAACGTAATATTAACTAGTACTCACATAGCTACCCTCTAGGAACGTAATTTTAACTAGTACTCACCTAGCTACCCTCTAGGTAATATTAACTAGTACTCACCTAGCTGCCCTCTAGGAACGTAATATTAACTAGTACTCACCTAGCTACCCTCTAGGTAATATTATCAAGTACTCACATAGCTACCCTCTAGGAACGTAATATTAACTAGTACTCACCTAGCTACCCTCTAGGTAATATTAACTAGTACTCACATAGCTACCCTCTAGGAACGTAATATTTACTAGTACTCACCTAGCTACCCCTTGGTAATATTTACTAGTACTCACCTAGCTACCCTCTAGGTAATATTAACTAGTACTCACATAGCTACCCTCTAGGAACGTAATATTAACTAGTACTCACCTAGCTACCCTCCAGGTAATATTAACTAGTACTCACCTAGCTACCCTCTAGGTAATATTAATTAGTACTCACATAGCTACCCTCTAGGAACGTAATATTAAGTAGTACTCACCTAGCTACCCTCTAGGTAATATTAACTAGTACTCATCTAGCTACCCTCTAGATAATATTAACTAGTACTCACGTAGCTACCCTCTAGGAACGTAATATTAACTAGTACTCACCTAGCTACCCTCTAGATAATATTAATTAGTACTCACGTAGCTACCCTCTAGGAACGTAATATTAACTAGTACTCACATAGCTACCCTCCAGAAACGTAATGTTAACTAGTACTCACCTGGCTGCCCTCCAGAAACGTAATGTTAACTAGTACTCACCTGGCTGCCCTCTAGGAACCACTGTAAGGTGGGTTTGTGATCTCCTTGGAAAGATTCCTTAGGTTGGCAGCCGATCTTAATAAGTTCCGTAGGTTCGTAGATCTCCCTGGCTCCCACCAACACTGGCGGGGACAGCGGCTCCCCTGCGGAAGACCAATAACACTGTTGTGAGTAAACACCAGTGGTGACAGTAACTCCCCTGTGGTAGATCATTGTTATGATTTAACAAGTGGTGACAGTGACTCTACAGTGGTAGATCATCACTGTCATGACTTAACAAGTGGTGACAGTGACTCTACAGTGGTAGATCATCACTGTCATGACTTAACAAGTGGTGACAGTGACTCTACAGTGGTAGATCATCACTGTCATGACTTAACAAGTGGTGACAGTGACTCTACAGTGGTAGATCATCACTGTCATGACTTAACAAGTGGTGACAGTAACTCCCCTGTGGTAGATCATCACTGTCATGATTTAACAAGTGGTGACAGTGACTCTACAGTGGTAGATCATCACTGTCATGACTTAACAAGTGGTGACAGTGACTCTACAGTGGTAGATCATCACTGTCATGACTTAACAAGTGGTGACAGTGACTCTACAGTGGTAGATCATCACTGTCATGACTTAACAAGTGGTGACAGTGACTCTACAGTGGTAGATCATCACTGTCATGACTTAACAAGTGGTGACAGTGACTCTACAGTGGTAGATCATCACTGTCATGACTTAACATGTGGTGACAGTGACTCTACAGTGGTAGATCATCACTGTCATGACTTAACAAGTGGTGACAGTGACTCTACAGTGGTAGATCATCACTGTCATGATTTAACAAGTGGTGACAGTGACTCTACAGTGGTAGATCATCACTGTCATGACTTAACAATTGGTGACAGTAACTCCACAGTGGTAGATCATCACTGTCATGATTTAACAAGTGGTGACAGTGACTCCACAGTGGTAGATCACTGTTATCACTGTACTTAACAGGTAAAAAACAGTAGATCAAATTACTCTTATCAAAACTTTGTGTATGTAAAAAATATTTTCTATTTGACTTGACAAAGATCCACCATGAATACCTGAGGGATAACTGAGGGATAACTGAGGGATAATTGAGGGATAATTGAGGATACCTGAGGGATACCTGAGGGATAACTGAAGGATAACTGAGGGATAACTGAAGGATAACTGAGGGATAACTGAGAGATAACTGAGGGATAGTTGAGGGATACCTGAGGGATACCTGAGGGATACCTGAGGGATAACTGAAGGATAACTGAAGAATAACTGAGGGATAACTGAAGGATAACTGAAGGATAACTGAGGGATAACTGAGGGATAACTGAAGGATAACTGAAAGATAACTGAGGGATAACTGAGGGATAACTGAAGGATAACTGAAGGATAACTGAAAGATAACTGAGGGATAACTGAAGGATAACTGAAAGATAACTGAAGGATAACACTGGTCAACAACCAAAATGCTTCCGAGACCAGAGTAGCAATTTCCAACTAATTTCAGGTCACTGATAATGAATATCATAGTTAAAATTGTTTGTTAGCTCTACTTTTCAATATAGACCTACGTGTCACAACAGGTTGCAACAGGCTTGCGGCAGTGTGTTTCTTCGTAATGGAAGGTGATTTAGTGGCTGCAACAATATTATTGGTCTGATGGAAGCACTTGGCATCAACTACGAACCGGTCGGACACCTCTCCCACGAGCCCTCCTAGGGCGGGGAAGGTGCCAGAGCCAGAGCTTGCTACCGCCTGTAGCTCACAAGACTGCCATTCCCACGAGCCCCCTTTCCCCGGGGTGGGGAAAATGACAGACCATAGGCCTAGCTTCTCCCTACGAACTCCGTGAGGGCGAGGAATGGGGCTAAGCCTGGAAGATGAGAGGGTACTTGTACCTCCTCCCATGGGAGACATAGGTTTCAAGATACTCCCAAGACAGGGAGCCAAGGCCGGGTCACCATGGAAAAGACCCGCGCCGGGAGAGTACCGGTGAATCAAGAACAACAACAACTACGAACCCAGTCACTGGAGGTTGTTCATAGATTCATCAATAACGAGTCTGAAAGTTGTCTTGCTGCATAACGGCAATAGTAAACCATCAGTTGTTGTGAGCTATGTACCACATATGCAAGAAACTTATGAGACTATAAAGCTTATGTTGCAATGCATGAAATACGATGAACATCAATGGCAGCTCTGTGGTGACTTAAAGGTTGTTGCTCTTGTGATGGGCTTCCAGGGCGGGTACACCAAGTACTGCTGCTTTCTATGTGACTGGGAGAGTCGTGCAAGGGTTTCCACTACATCAGGAGAGACTGGCCACCTCGTCAGTCATTGGAGTCTGGGATGAACAATGTTCAACATCCACCTCTCATTGAACCAAACAAAATTTTGCTACCACCACTACACATAAAACTGAGGCTCATGAAAAACTTTGTAAAAGCTATGGACAAATCTGGTCAGGGATTCAAATATTTAACATCAAAATTTCCCTCACTGAGCGACGTTAAGATAAGAGAGGGAGTCTTCAATGGTCCTCAGATTCGAGAACTTCTTAAAGATGGTGACTTTGAATCAGACCTTCATGGGGAAGCTTGGGAAGCATTCAAGTTAGTGGCGAAGGGATTTCTAGGAAACAGAAGGGAAGACAACTATGAAGAATTGGTGGAAAACCTCATCAAGGCTTACAAGAACATGGGATGTAACATGTCACTTAAAATCCACTTTTTGGACTCACATTTAGAATTTTTTCCAGCGAACTGTGGGGCAGTTAGTGACGAACATGGTGAAAGGTTTCACCAAGATATTTTAATCATGGAAAAATGGTACCAGGGCAAATGGGGCACAAGAATGCTTGCAGACTATTGCTGGACATTGGCAAGAGATGATTCTTCAGCCCACTATAAGCGTCAAGCAAAAAGCCAGAGAGTAGGTACGGATTAGAGTTTAAAACATACTGACACATATTGTAAGTTATAGTAAAATAATCAAATCTTACATATCTCGTATGTTTAAACCTCTAACCAATAAGCATTTTTCAAGGTGATATTTGGATTCAGGACATGAAAATACATAAGAATTAACTAATCTCATTTAGGAAGCATAAAACGTTTCTAAAAATGTTGACCAGTGTAATTGAAGGATGTTTCTAGGGCTAACGTCATCATGGTCCAAGACCAGATTTTCTGGAGGTTCCAAGTCTGATCAACCACACACTGTCTACATGCCTCCTCCAACCACACGCTGTCTACATGCCTCCTCCAACTACACACTGTCTACATGCCTCCTCCAACCACACACTGTCTACATGCCTCCTCCAACCACACACTGTCTACATACCTACAACCACACACTGTCTACATGCCTCCTCCATCCACACACTGTCTACATGTTTCCTCCAACCATACACTGTCTACATGCCTCCTCCAACTACACACTGTCTACATGCCTCCTCCAACCACACACTGTCTACATGCCTCCTCCAACCACACACTGTCTACATACCTACAACCACACACTGTCTACATGCCTCCTCCAACCACACACTGTCTACAAGCTTTCTACAACCACACACTCTCTACAAGCCTTCTTCAACCACACACTGTCTACATGCCTCCTCCATCCCCACACTGTCTACATGTCTCCTCCAACCACACACTGTCTACATACCTACAACCACACATTGTCTACATGTCTCCTCCAACAACACACTGTCTACATACCTACAACCACACACTGTCTACAAGCCTTCTACAACCACACACTGTCTACATACCTACAACCACACACTGTCTGCAAGCCTCCTACAGCCACACACTGTCTACATACCTACAACAACACACTGTCTACAAGCCTTCTACAGCCACACACTGTCTACATACCTACAACCACACACTGTCTACAAGCCTTCTACAACCACACACTGTCTACAAGCCTTCTACAACCACACACTGTCTACAAGCCTTCTACAACCACACACTGTCTACAAGCCTTCTACAGCCACACACTGTCTACAAGCCTTCTACAACCACACACTGTCTACATGCCTTCTACAACCACACACTGTCTACAAGCCTTCTACAACCACACACTGTCTACATACCTACAACCACACACTGACTACAAGCCTTCTACAACCACACACTGTCTACATACCTACAACCACACACTGTCTACAAGCCTTCTACAACCACACTGTCTGCAAGCCTTCTACAGTCACACACTGTCTACATACCTACAACCACACACAGTCTACAAGCCTTCTACAACCACACACTGTCCTCTTAACTCCCTTTCCTCAGAGAAAACTCCCCCTAATAAAATCTTATTCTACACATTGTATGTTTACATCTGAAGTTCTCTCTTACTGGAGCTTCCATAATAATAATAATAATAATAATAATAATAATAATAATAATAATAATAATTTATTGTGACATGATACAAAGTTGTACATATAGTTGAAAAAATGGGGTGTAATAAGATATATCTTTGGATTTACTGTGTTATGGGATGGTTAAAGACCGCTGTCACATGACCAATAGATCCATTTTTCAGGTCATCACAGAGCCAAAACAAAAGTCGATAGATGATTTTCTGTTTATCCAGGCGAACTGAAACCCATTTCAGACAATATTGAGCCAATTTTTGAGGTTTTACCAAGGATGGTGTTTCTGGGATACGTATCAAATAGAGGCTTCAATTACCCCTGAAGGACCCCAGTGGAAGAACCCCAGTGGAAGGACACCAATGGAAGGACTCGAGTGGAAGGACCCCAGTGGAAACTACTCCAATGGAAGGACACCAATGGAAGGACACCAATGGAAGGACACCAATTGAAGGACCCCAATGGAAAGGATTCCAATGGATGGACCCAATGGAAAGGAGCCCACTGGAAAGGACTCCAATGGAAGGACCCTAATGGAAGGACCTTAGTATAAAGACCCCATTGGAAATTAGCCACTTTGAAACTTTTTGGGTTATCCTAGAGGGGCAATTTACACTATGTATGATAATTGTACTTTTTTGTACCCCTGCCTAAATAAAGTTACTCCTGAAGCCTTCAACAGACCCCAGGTTACTCCTGACAGTGTGTGTACAACGTCTGAGTTTACGAGCAAACTTGCACTATATTCTGCCTGGCGAGGTATATGAAGCAGAAGAAGAGGTGATAATTTGACAGTCTTAGACAAATCTTCGACGCACGAAGTCTTCTTCGACGCGCGAAGTCCTCTTCGACGCGCGAAGTCTTCTTCGAGGCGCGAAGTCCTCTTCGACGCGCGAAGTCTTCTATATTCGTTGGGGGCAAAGGTGAAGTGAGGGTGTTAGTGTGAATATTAATTATACAATATCGACGGGTATTGTATACTTGTAATAGGTGTAATAGGTATCTATTACACACTAGGCTTCTTCAGTCGAGCACAGAAGAGCTTGCAGAAGCAGTAGGTATGTGAAGACGATGTAATCTGTCCATCAGTCTTGAAGACGTAGTTTTGAGGTGTCAGTCCCTCAGCCTAACCACCTCAAAACTGCATCTTCTAGGTGACTGATTTCATCCTCACATCTCTACTGCTTCTGTGTTCAGTCCATCACTCTTGCAAGAGTAAGGGACTGATTACCTCAAACTACTCTTCATCTTCCACCGTCCTCTGGATTGGACTCAAGAAACCACTGGCCGGCGAAACGTTTGTACAATAAAGATTCCCAAATGTTGCCCAGGTGTCTTCAGTCACCTTTTTCTGGGTTATTTGTGCATTGTTCGAGTCATGGTATTGTTCCTCTTTATTCTTTAAAGATCCTCGAGTATGCAGCACCAGCATTGAACCTAAACCCGATTAATGGATGAGCTCTGAAACGATGATATTGAAGGATAGACGTACCATGAGAGAGAGATAATAATGACATACAAAGTACTCAGGAATTGATAGGGTGGAGAGAAACTAACTGTTCCAGAGATGGGAAACAGGTTCAAGAGGGCACTGATGGGAGTTTAAAACACATGTGAGTCAAAGGGATGTCAGGAAGTTCTTCTTCAGCCTGAAGGTAGTCAAAAAGAGCTGTAAAGGCAGTATCTATACACAGCTTTAAAAATAGGCACGATATTACTTACAAAGTCAGAAGCAGGGTCAGGAGCTGAGGCTCGACCCAAGTAACCTCAAACATTTGAAAAACAGGCTGGATACAAACATGTGAGAAGTTATTCTCTCTAACACACACACACACACACACACACACACACACACACACACACACACACACACACACACACTGTGTACGTTAGGCCCATATTGGAGTATGCAGCACCAGTTTGGAACCCACACCTAGCCAAGCATGTGAAGAAGCTCGAGAAAGTGCAAAGGTTTGCAACAAGACTAGTCCCGGAGCTAAGGGGTATGTCCTACGAGGGGAGGTTAAGGGAAATCGACCTGACGACACTGGAGGACAGGAGAGATAGGGAAGACATGATAACAACATATAAGATACTGAGAGGAATTGACAAAGTGGACAGAGACAGAATGTTCCAGAGATGGGACACAACAACAAGGGGACACAGATGGAAGTTGAAGACTCAGATGAATCACAGAGATGTTAGGAAGTATTTCTTCAGTCACAGAGTTGTCGGGAAGTGGAATAGTTTAGGAAGCGATGTAGTGGAGGCAGGCTCTATACATAGCTTTAAGCAGAGGTATGATAAAGCTCATGGCGCAGGGAGAGTGACCCAGTAGCGGCCAGTGAAGAGGCGGGGCCAGGAGCTTTGACTCGACCCCTGCAACCACAACTAGGTGAGTACAACTAGGTGAGTACACACAGTCCTCTCATGTTTATCTGTTTGTTTTCGGGTTGCTGGACCTGATTTGCATATGCACAACTAGTGTTACACACTGCCCACCCACCCACCCACCCACCCACCCACCCACCCACACACCCACCCACACACCCACCCACACACCCACCCACTCACCCACCCACCCACACACCCACCCACACACCCACCCACACACCCACCCACCCACCCACACACCCACCCACACACCCACCCACACACCCACCCACTCACCCACCCACCCACACACCCACCCACACACCCACCCACACACCCGCCCACACCTGTAGTACATATCATTATTATTATTATTATTATTATTATTATTATTATTATTATTAATACTAATTATTATTATTAATAATATTATTATTTACGGAAAAGCGCTAAATTTGTAAGGGTCCTACATCCCCTTGGTAAGGTAAGCAGTCAGGTTTGATGTAATGAATGGGAAAAAATAAATCCACTTCCCTGGATCAAGAGCCTCTCACCAGCCCAAATTCCCCTCCACTTAAAGGGAACATGTCTATAAATATTCTCTTTAAATACGCATATTAAATACGCTAATTAAATACGCCTATACGCTTAACATACGAAAATAAACACAGCATCATTTCGTTAATCATCTGGTAATTAATTGCCTAATTATGCATCAACTGCCTAAATAACGATGCTGAAATCGTAAGTTTGAGAAATTATTTTTTTTTTAGCAATTTGACTTTGGTCATTAGTGAGGTATTGAGGATTTTACAACGGTAAACAGAGGACTTTAAACTTATTTTAGAATTGACTTGGCCTTAAGGGTGTGAGGTCAGACCTCGGGCTTGTTTGTCAGGTCTGGGGTTTACGTAGTGTGTGTGAACCTGGCTTATTGAGGTGCAGTGACCTGTGGCTTGTGTTGTGCAGGTCTGGGGTTTACGTAGTGTGTGTGAACCTGGCTTATTGAGCAAGGAGAGTTTGGCCAAACAAGTGAGAGGGGTTGGATCTGAGTGGGACCTGTACTTGAGTGAGAGGGGCTGGATTTGAGTGGGACTTGTATATGAGTTAAGAGGTTTAGCAGAGCTTATTGCCTGGGTACTGACGAAGAATGATGGGAGACATGACTGAAGTATATAAGCGGAAGCTAGCCATTAACAAAGGAGTTAGTTTAATATCTTTATTATGCACCCCATACCCATCCTGTGGGCTGTAGTCAAAAAATTACAAAGGTACATAATGGGTCCAGGGACTGGACCCCAAAGATTGACTTCTTCAGTCCTAATACATAGATAACTAAGACACGAGTGTATATAGTGGCAGGAGTCAGGTGGCAGGTTGCGTGGACAGTAGTAGTAGTGGTAGTAGTAGTAGTAGTAGTGGTGGTAGTAGTAGTGGTAGTACAATTGAGGCGAGATGGGTTTGGTTTGAGAAGAACGTGTCAACATCATGTTACAGTGGTCTCCAGAATGGGTAATATTCTGTTGATTAGCAATTTGGAAATAGTGTAACTGCCGGAGTCATTAGGGCAGATTTTATACACTCTCACCGTCTCCAGTCTTCTTTCTTCATGACTATTCTTGCCTCACTGAATTTCCTGAGGTGTCCAACATCGTCCCTGTGTTGAACACATGTGCAATACTTGGGTATCTTAATTAAGGAAACGTTTTGCCACACAGTGCCTTCATCAGTCCTATATAAATAATAGTGGATATCAGAAGGAGTTTAATGCAATCAGTCCCTCACTCTTATCAACATTGATGGACTGATTATATTGACTCCAGGATGAGGGACTGATTACCTCAACCCAAGTGTTGCACGTGTCTAATGTGCAACACTTGGTCAGTGGTTTGATCCCCGGTACAAGTGGAAAAATTAGGACGTGCTTCCTTAAGACCCCTGATATCTATGTTCACGTAGCAGTAAAGTAGGTACCTGGGTGTTAGTAGACTGGTGTGGGTGGCATCCTGGGGATAAAATTGACCTAATTTTCCCGAAATGCTCTGCATAAACAGAGACATGTTCTAGCAGGAATAAAGATTATTATTATTATTATTATTATTATTATTATTATTATTATTATTATTATTATTATTATTATTATTATTATTATTATTATTATTATTATTATTATTATTATTATTATTATTATTATTATTATTATTATTATTATTATTATTATTATTATTATTATTATTATTATTATTATTATTATTATTATAAGGTGAAAATGACATTGCATACCATTTTCAACGTACATGTCAACATGCTTCAGCCACAGCTGAATATTTCCAGACATTTTGGGAAAATACCCTGACAGTATAATTAATATATTTCCTACCCACTAAATCTTGCTTCGCTTGTAACTTATCTTGTTCAATATTGTGACTGAATTTCTGACTGTTTAAGCTCATTAGCTTTGTACTGAAGTCAATTTCTTAATAGCTCATTACTGCTGTAACTTGACAACACAAATGTTGAGGGTCAGTTCCTGGACCCATTACGTATCTCTGTAATACTCTACCACCTATACTGTGGGTATGAAGTTAATTACCACCCACACTATACGTATGGAGGTCACGGTGCCCCGTGGCCTGGTGGCAAAAGCTCTCGCTTCACAGGGTGAGTGTCCGGGTTCAATTCCCGGCGAGGGTAGAAACATTGGGTGTGTTTCACTCATCAGTAAAATGGGTACCTGGGTGTTAATGGACTGGTGTGGGTCGCATCCTGGGTGTTAGTGGACTGGTGTGGGGGTGGCATCCTGGGTGTTAGTGGACTGGTGTGGGTGGCATCCTGGGACAAAACTGACCTAATTTGCGGGAAATGCTCAGCATAACAAGCGGCTTTCTATATAGTAGCATGCCATTGATGTCAGCTATGGTCTGTATACCTTGTACATGTACTGGTAGAAATAAAGATATTATTATTATGTATGGAGGCTAACTACCGCCCATAGGCGGACATGGGTTGAATAATGAAGACATCAAATTTCACTAAACCTTTACATTTTCCCTGATTTAAAATTGATTATATATAGCATTTCCTTATGGTAGTTCAGAGTGGAGACAAATGGGATTTAATGTGCTGTTAGAGTGTACAAACTTCATTATATATATATATATATATATATATATATATATATATATATATATATATATATATATATATATATATATATATATATAATATATATATATTTTTTTTTTATTAACACATTGGTTGATTCCCACCAAGGCAGGGTGGCCCGAAAAAGAAAAACTTTCATCATCATTCACTCCATCACTGTCTTGCCAGAAGGGTGCTTTACACTACAGTTATAAAACTGCAACATTAACACCCCTCCTTCAGAGTGCCGGCACTGTACTTCCCATCTCCAGAACTCAAGTCCGGCCTGCCGGTTTCCCTGAATCCCTTCATAAATGTTACTTTGCTCACACTCCAACAGCACGTCAAGTATTAAAACCATATGCCTCCATTCACTCCTATCAAATACGCTCACACATGCTTGCTGGAAGTCCAAGCCCTCGCACACAAAACTTCCTTTACCCTCCCTCAACCTTTCCTAGGACGACCCCTACCCCGCCTTCCCTCCACTACAGATTTATACACTCTCGAAGTCACTCTGTCTCGTTCCATTCTCTCTACATATATATATATATATATATATATATATATTATATATATATATATATATATATATATATATATATATATATATATGTACTGTGAGAACTTCTGTGGGTGTGGGAGGGAACAGATGGTGACCTCTGACACAGGTAAGTCATAGAAGTGCCATCTGGCACAGGCAAGTCACAGAAGTGCCATCTGACACAGACAATTCACAGAAGTGCCATCTGTGGGTACTTCTTATTATAAAGTTGGTAGTTTAGTAGCAGTGTTGGACCTGCTTTATTAGTGACAGCAGAGAGCAGTGCTTTATTAGTGACAGCAGAGAACAGTGCTTTATTAGTGACAGCAGAGAGCAGTGCTTTATTTAGTGACAGCAGAGAGCAGTGCTTTATTAGTGACAGCAGAGAACAGTGCTTTATTAGTGACAGCAGAGAACAGTGCTTTATTAGTGACAGCAGAGAACAGTGCTTTATTAGTGACAGAAGAGAACAGTGCTTTATTAGTGACAGCAGAGAACAGTGCTTTATTAGTGACAGCAGAGAGCAGTGCTTTATTAGTGACAGCAGAGAACAGTGCTTTATTAGTGACAGCAGAGAACAGTGCTTTATTAGTGACAGCAGAGAACAGTGCTTTATTAGTGACAGCAGAGAGCAGTACTTTATTAGTGACAGCAGAGAGCAGTGCTTTATTTAGTGACAGCAGAGAACAGTGCTTTATTAGTGACAGCAGAGAACAGTGCTTTATTAGTGACAGCAGAGAACAGTGCTTTATTAGTGACAGCAGAGAACAGTGCTTTATTAGTGACAGCAGAGAACAGTGCTTTATTAGTGACAGCAGAGAACAGTGCTTTATTAGTGACAGCAGATAGCAGTGCTTTATTAGTGACAGCAGAGAGCAGTGCTTTATTAGTGACAGCAGAGAACAGTGCTTTATTAGTGACAGCAGAGAGCAGTGCTTTATTTAGTGACAGCAGAGAACAGTGCTTTATTAGTGACAGCAGAGAGCAGTGCTTTATTAATGACAGCAGAGAGCAGTGCTTTATTAGTGACAGCAGAGAACAGTGCTTTATTAGTGACAGCAGAGAGCAGTGCTTTATTAGTGACAGCAGAGAGCAGTGCTTTATTAGTGACAGCAGAGAGCAGTGCTTTATTAGTGACAGCAGAGAACAGTGCTTTATTAGTGACAACAGAGAGCAGTGCTTTATTAGTGACAGCAGAGAGCAGTGCTTTATTAGTGACAACAGAGAACAGTGCTTTATTTAGTGACAGCAGAAAGCAGTGCTTTATTAGTGACAGCAGAGAGCAGTGCTTTATTTAGTGACAACAGAGAACAGTGCTTTATTAGTAGCAACATAGAACAGTGCTTTATTTATCAATAATAGAGAACAGTGCTTTATTTAGTCACAACAGACAACAGTTCTTTATTTAGTCACAACAGACAACAGTGCTTTATTTACTAACAAGAGTAATATATTTACTAACAAGAGTAATATATTTACTAACAAGAGTATTATATTTACTAACAAGAGTAATATATTTACTAACAAGAGTAATATATTTACTAACAAAAGTATTATATTTACTAACAAGAGTAATATATTTACTAACAAGAGTAATATATTTACTAACAAGAGTAATATATTTACTAACAAGAGTAATATATTTAAGTTATCAGGTAGTACCTGATTCCCAGAGGATGGCACTCCTGTGACCCCAGGGTGTAATCAGAGGCACCTGATCCCCTGCAGTGCCGAGTGGCTCTTCAGGGAGAGAGACAAAAGGAGATGTAGTGAGGTGTTCATTTCCTCAGAGTGTGGAAATGACCCGGATGGAATTAAGCCACACGGCTTGACTTCCTTGGCTTATTTTGGGGTTAATAAGAAAATGTGTCGAAGAATGTGTCATTGAGGAGAGAGAGAGAGAGACAGAGAGAGAGCAGACAGAGAGAGAGAGAGAGAGAGAGAGAGAGAGAGAGAGGAGAGAGAGAGAGAGAGAGAGAGAGAGAAGAGGAGAGAGAGAGAGGAGAGAGACGAGAGAGAGAGAGAGAGAGAGAGAGAGAGAGAGAGAGAGAGAGAGAGAGAGAGAGAGAGAGAGAGCAGAGAGAGAGAAGAGAGAGAGGAGACGAGAGAGCAGAAGAGAGAGAGACAGAGTGGAGACGAGAGAAGAGAACAGAGAGAAGGTAGGAGGGACAGAAGCTGATCAAGCAAGACATAATGGAACTGATCAGGAAGCACTTTGTGTACACACAGTGCTACCTCACACCTGGCTTTCTCTCTCTCTCTCTCTCTCACTCTCTCTCTCTCTCTCTCTCTCTCTCTCTCTCTCTCTCTCTCTCTCTCTCTCTCTCTCTCTCTCTCTCTCTCTCTCTAACGTCTTACTCAATAATAATCAAGAAATAATCACAATATTCTTCCAGCCTTTTTTCTAAAATAATTCTCTCGTATATTGTGTTGATAATCATCTGATAGACAGTAATAATAATTAACTAATAGACAGTAATAATAATTGATAGATAGTAATGATAATTGATAGACAGTAATAATTAACTAATAGTAATAATAATTGACTGATAGACAGTAATAATTAACTAATAGACAGTAATAATAATTGACTGATAGAGAGTAATAATTATCTGATATAGAAATAATAAATATTTGAAATAGTAATAATTATTTGAAATAATAATAATTATCTGAAATAGTAATAATAATTATCTGATATAATAATTATCTGATGGAGTTATAACATAATTTACTAATAGACAGTAATAATAATTGACTGATAGATCGCGTGTCCTGTCTTCTGTACTTATTTACTTAAAGGGGAGCTCTAAACTCGGTAGGGTCACACAGCACTTATATGAAGACCCTCGCGGCCCGACCCCAGACCAGTCCTCCTGGTTACTAGATTGATCCGTCAGATTATTGGTGTCAGTCGCATGCAGGCCAACCTGTGCACCACAGCCCGGCTCAACAGGAACCACATTTTAGGAAGATAGCCTTTTAGTCTCTAAGTTACCTCTCTAATGAAGATAAATGACCCAGATAATAGGCAACTTGATAAATTAGATACATGTGTAATGGGTATTTTACTGGGGAAACGTTTCGCCCCACAGTGGCTTCATCAGTCCTATACAAAGAAGAATGGTGAAGAACAGAAGGAGTTTAAGGTAATCAGTCCCTCAATCACGAGTCGATGTAATCAGACTATCAGTCATATCAAGATTGATGGAATGATTACATCAACTCCAGGCTAAGGGACTGATTGCCTCAAACTCCTTCTGATCTTCACCATTCTCCTTTGTATAGGACTGATGAAGCCACTGTGGGGCGAAACGTTTCCACAGTAGAGATACCCAAGTATTACACATGTGTCTAATATAGCAATGTCTCTTAGTTACGGAAGGAAGGAAAAGTCGTATGGCTAAGCTTCTTTGGATCAAGAGCCCATTACCGACATCAAGGTACCTTCCTTGACTTAATAACTAGACCAGAAAAAATAAAAATGTTTCGCCATTTACCGAAATAATTCAAATATTTTGCCAAAATAATAATAATTACTTAACGCGGTCAATTTATTGAAAAGTAATTAAAATAACTCACTATATCAGTGCTCTATTTTTTTAGAAAATCGAGGGGGTATAAAATAGTAACATTTTATAACCCCCTTGGACATCCAGCAAGCATGTGTGAGCGTGTTTGATAGGAGTGAATGGAGACAAATGGTTTTTAATACTTGAAGTGCTGTTGGAGTGTGAGCAAAGTAACATTTATGAAGGGATTCAGGGAAACCGGCAGGCCGGACTTGATTCCTGGAGATGGGAAGTACAGTGCCGGCACTCTGAAGGAGGGGTGTTAATGTTGCAGTTTTATAACTGTAGTGTAAAGCACCCTTCTGGCAAGACAGTGATGGAGTGAATGATGATGAATTTTTTTCTTTTTCGGGCCACCCTGCCTTGGTGGGAGACCACTACCATACTTCCCCACCACCACTGCGATACTTCCCCCACCACCACTACGATACTTCCCCCACCACCACTACGATACTTCCTCCACCACCACTACGATACTTCCCCACCAACACTGCGATACTTCCCTCACCACCACAACGATACTTCCCCCACCACCACTACGATACTTCCTGACCACCACCATTACGATACTTCCCCCACCACCACTACGATGCTTCCCCACCACCACTGCGATACTTCCCTCACCACCACTACGATACTTCCCTCACCACCAATGCGATACTTCCCCACCACCACTACGATACTTCCCCACCACCACTACGATACTTCCCCACCACCACTACGATACTTCCCCACCACCACTACGATACTTCCCCACCACCACTGCGATACTTCCCCCACCACCACTACGATACTTCCCCACCACCACTACGATACTTCCCCCACCACCACTACGATACTTCCCCACCACCATTAGGATACTTCCCCACCACCACTACGATACTTCCCCACCACCACTGCGATACTTCCCCACCACCACTACGATACTTCCCCACCACCACTGCGATACTTCCCACCACCACTACGATACTTCCCCACCACCACTACGATACTTCTCCACCACCACTACGATACTTCCCCACCACCACTACGATACTTCCCCACCACCACTACGATACTTCCCCCACCACCACTACGATACTTCCCCACCACCACTACGATACTTCCCCCACCACCACTACGATACTTCCCCAACCACCACTACGATACTTCCCCACCACCACTACGATACTTCCGCCACCACCACTACGATACTTCCACCACCACCACTACGATACTTCCCCCACCACCACTACCATACTTCCACCACCACCACTACGATACTTCCCCACCACCACTACGATACTTCCCCACCACCACTACGATACTTCCCCCACCACCACTACGATACTTTCCCCACCACCACTACAATACTCCCCACCACCACTACGATACTTCCCCACCACCACTACGATACTTCCCACACCACCACTACGATACTTCCCCACCACCACTACGATACTTCCCCCACCACCACTACGATACTTCCCCTACCACCACTACGATACTTCCCCCACCACCACTACGATACTTCCGCCACCACCACTACGATACTTCCCCCACCACCACTACCTTTACCTTTGATATACCTTTGAAGAGTTTCGAGAGTATCTACTCTCTGAGCCCGGCCATGGGCCAGGCTCGTCTGGTGCTTGCCTGGTCAACCAGGCTGTTGCTGCTGGAGGCCCGCTGCCCCACATATCCATCACAGCCTGGTTGATCTGGCACCTGGTGAAGATATTTGTCCAGTTTCCTCTTGAAGGCTTCTACACTGGTTCCAGCCGTGTTTCGGATATCTTCTGGTAAGATGTTGAATAGTCTGGGACCCCGGATGTTAATACAGTGCTCCCGTATTGTCCCCACCGCACCCCTGCTCCTCACTGGGTTTATTTTACACTTTCTCCCATATCTCTCACTCCAG
>WNWK01021018.1:7500-34759 GCA_009830355.1 Cherax destructor | reverse complement strand
AGGAAATGCTACTGTCAGTCATTGTTTGCAGATGTGAGGATGGTACAGGCGCTCATGGATGTGCAGTCAAGTTGACGTCTGGCCCTGTGGACAACCTGTTATAGAGACTCTAGTTCCTGTGTCAGCGTTGGCTTGTTCTGTCTTCTGTCCAGCTGTGCGGGCAGGCCGTTTTTCCCTCTTCCCGACTCACGTAGGGAGAGTTTTCCGGCCTGCACGGCAATTTCCTATTGTAAATGTCAGGTGACCGGAAGCCAGTTTCCCTGGGTAACCTTGCTTGCTTGTTTACACCTTCGTGCCGCCAGTATTGTCTTTCCCGAGACGACACGCGGTAGGTAAGCGAGCGGATGTAAACAGCCTACCCAGAGCTGTTTCAAACTGCGCGGCACTATGGTGCTCCCCTCTATAGGCCTATCAAGGTCGGGCTGGTCAGCCATGCTTCTCTCTCACTTCTACGGCCTACCTCACTGAACCAGGTTCTACCCAACTGGCTCCCGGTCCCCTCGCACTCTGTCCCCGTGTATTCCTACACCTTGCCATTAATAAACTGAGTCTAGTCATTGGCCGTATCTCTGCACTACGCTACCATTCTACTGCCCAAAGTAAGCACCCAGAAGTTAGACTTAACATTAGTGGTAGATTTTATCATTTTACTGGGGCTGTGGAGCTAGTCACCAACCGTAGATCGTTACTCCAGAACCCTATATTCGACCCACTTCAGGTTTTCAAAACCTTGTACTCACCTAGTTGTGGTTGCAGGGGTCGAGTCATAGCTCCTGGCCCTGACTCTACACTGGCCGCTACTGGGTCACGCTCCCTGCTCCATGAGCTTTATCATACCTCTCCTTAAAGCTATGTATGGAACCTGCCTCCACTACATCGCTTCCCAGGCTATTCCACTTCCCGACCACTCTATGACTGAAGAAATACTTCCTAACATCCCTGTGATTCATTTGAGTCTTCAACTTCCAACTGTGTTCCCTTGTTGCTGTGTCCCATCTCTGGAACAGTCTGTCTCTGTCCACCTTGTCAATTCCTCTCAGTATCTTATATGTCGTTATCATGTCCCTCCTATCTCTCCTGTCCTCTAGTGTCGTCAGGTTGATTTCTCTTAACCTCTCCTCGTAGGACATACCCCTTAGCTCCGGGACTAGTCTTGTTGCAAACCTTTGCACTTTCTCTAGCTTCTTTACGTGCTTGGATAGATGTGGGTTCCAAACTGGTGCTGCATACTCCAGTATGGACCTAACATACACAGTGTACAGGGTCCTAAACGATGCTTTAAGATGTCGGAATGCTGTTCTTAGGTTTTCTAGGCGCCCGTATGCTGCAGCAGTTATTTGGTTGATGTGCGCCTCAGGAGATGTGCCTGGTGTTATACTCACCCCAAGATCTTTTTTCCCTTGATTGAGGTTTGTAGTCTCTGGCCCCCTAGACTGTACTCCGTCTGCGGTCTTCTTTGCCCTTCCCCAATCTTCATGACTTTGCACTTGGTGGGGTTGAACTCCAGGAGCCAATTGCTGGACCAGGCTTGCAGCCTGTCCAGATCCCTTAGTAGTTCTACCTGGTCCTCGTCCGATTGAATTCTTCTCATCAACTTCACATCATCTGCAAACAGGGACACTTCAGAGTCTATTCCTTCCGTCATGTCGTTCACAAATACCAGAAACAGCACCGGTCTAGGACTGACCCTGTGGAACCCCACTCGTCACCGGTGCCCACTCTGACCCTCGCCACGTACCATGACTCGCTGCTGTCTTCCTGACAGGTATTCCCTGATCCATTGTAGTGCCTTCCTGTTATCCCTGCCTGGTCCTCGGCAAGATTCATGGCACCATATAAATGTATGTGTAACCCTTCCCCCCCAGGCTCAATGTTATATAGTTTAGTCCCAGAGTTATGTTTACATGGGATCTAAGTAGAGTTAGCATAGCTAGGGTTTGCATAGCTAGGGTTAGCATAGCTAGGGATAGCATAGCTAGGGATAGCATAGCTAAGGTTAGCACAGCTAGGGTTAGAATAAGATAGACAGTCCCTCGATGACCCACTGACTTTCTTGGGTTATCCTGGGTGGCTAACACTCCCTACCCTGGGTTATCCTGGGTGGCTAACACTCCCTACCCTGGGTTATCCTGGGTGGCTAACACTCCCTACCCTGGGTTATCCTGGGTGGCTAACACTCCCTACCCTGGGTTATTCTGGGTGGCTAACACTCCTACCTTGGGTTATCCTGGGTGGCTAACACTCCCTACCCTGGGTTATCCTGGGTGCTAACACTCCCTACCCTGGGTTATCCTGGGTGGCTAACACTCCTACCCTGGGTTATCCTGGGTGGCTAACACTCCCTACCCTGGGTTATCCTGGGTGGCTAACACTTCCCTACCCTGGGTTATCCTGGGTGGCTAACACTTCCCTACCCTGGGTTATCCTGGGTGGCTAACTCTTGCTACACTGGGTTATCCTGGGTGGCTAACCCTTCCCTACCCTGGGTTATCCTGGGTGGCTAACACTTCCCTACCCTGGGTTATCCTGGGTGGCTAACACTTCCCTACCCTGGGTTATCCTGGGTGGCTAACACTTCCTACCCTGGGTTATCCTGGGTGGCTAACACTCCCTACCTGGGTGGCTAACAATCCCTACCCTGGGTTATCCTGGGTGGATAACACTCCTTTCCCTGGGTTATCCTGGGTGGCTAACACTCCCTACCCTGGGTTATCCTGGGTGGCTAACACTCCCTACCCTGGGTTATCCTGGGTGGCTAACACTTCCCTACCCTGGGTTATCCTGGGTGGCTAACACTCCTACCCTGGGTGGCTAACACTCCCTACCCTGGGTGGCTAACACTCCCTACCCTGGGTGGCTAACACTCCCTACCCTGGGTGGCTAACTCTCCCTACCCTGGAGTTATCCTGCGTGGTTAACACTCCTAACCTGGGTTATCCTGGGTGGCTAACACTCCCTACCCTGGGTTATCCTGGGTGGCTAACACTTCCCTACCCTGAGTTATCCTGGGTGGCTAACACTTCCCTACCCTGGGTTATCCTGGATGGCTAAGCCTCCGGTTTTAAAAATCCAAAAGAAAACCTTTATCTATAATGGAGAAAGGTATCGCCAGGTCAGCAGGCTTGATCAATGTTATCAGAGGATCTTAAGAAGGAGCACTGCACCAGGCCTACTGGCCCATGTTAGGCAGGTCCAATCCACGCCTCATGGGCGTGACTTGCTTAGTGAGGGTGTTTATGTTTAAGGTTTTCAGTCGTTTAACCTGGAATAAAAGGTCCCTTTTTAATCCTGGTTAAAGGAATAATAATCTTTAATCCAAGCTAAAGGACTAATCACCTTCTAAGCCAGCACATCCCTGCTGTTCACTGGGTTTATTTTTCTCTTCTCCCCACATCTCCCATTCTAGTATGTTGTTATGGCAGTGTAGACTTGGTACAACATCCATATGTACTGTCCAAGTATATATTCTCTCTCTCTCTCCTCCAGTGAGTACATAATTAGGACTTTAAGTTGTTCCCAGTAATTTAAATTACTAATTAATCTTAGATTTGCCAGAGGGCATTTGCTGCAGCAGTTATTAAGTTGATGTGCGTTTCAAGTGATATGCTCGGTGATGTACTCACCCCAAGGCACTTCTCTTTTAGTAAGATTCGCAGCCTTTGCTTTCTCCCATTCCAGGCTGTAGTCCATCTGCAGTCTTCTCTGTTTTTCCCCAATCTTCATAACTTTGTATTAGTGGTGTTAAATTCCAATAACGACTTGTCAGACTAGACATCCATTTTAGTCTTTCATGTTCCTCATCTGCTTGTATCCCTCATTAGTTTCATATCTACAAACCTCTGACTATCCCTTCCGTCATGTCATTCACCAATACAACAGCATTGGTCCAAGCACTGATCCTTATGGAACCTCACTCGACACATGCGCCCATTCGAAAACTCTTCACGCTCATTTCTTTCCAATTTGTTATGGCCTGATCGACTGTAGTGCCTTTGCTGTTATTCCCGTCTGCTCCTCTAGCTTTTGTACAAGTTTTATGTTCGGTAATGATCAAAGCTTTCCTGCAGTATAAAGATATGTAGTCAACCCATTCCTCTCTCTCCTGTCTTACCTCTGTTACCTTGTCATGGAACTCCAGTAGGTTTGTGAGATGAGATTTACCATCTCTACAGCTGTACTGATTGTCATGTATGAACCCATTCCTTTCTAAGTGCTCCACCACTCTTCTGATAATCTCCATAACCTTACATACCACACACATCAGTGACACTGATCTGTAGTTTAATGTTATCTGTCTGTCTCATTTCTTATATGTTGCTGTCTTCCACACCTCTGGCAATTGCCCTGTGTCGTCTGACTTAAAGATTGTTGCTAGTGGCACACACAGTGCCTCTGCTCCCTCTCTCAGGACCCACAGATATTTTCTGGCCCCTACTGCCTTCGAGGTATCTAGCTTACACAACAGCTTCTTCACTTCCTCCCCAGTTGCATGCATTGTACCCAACGCTTGCTGGTGCACTCTACTGCTTCAGTTCACTTGTGGATTTCCTGTTTTCTCTGAGAATATTTCCCCAAATTTCTTGCTGAGCTCCTCACAGACTTCCTGGTCATTCCTTGTGAGCTCTCCACCTTACTTCATGATTCACGAAGCATTAATAACACGATTGCTAACAAATCACAGAATGGATGAGAGTTGAACCAATGGCGAGTCGTAAAACTCCAGGTTAATGCATAAGCTTATGCAATGGCCTGGAGTTTCAAAAGTCACTTGCCAAGGGTTCAAACCACACCTGTTCTGTGGTTTCCTTTAGCCCAGTTGTCTTCCTTCTGATGTGGCTACATAACAACTTTGGGTCTGACTTGGCTTTCGATGCTATGTCATTTCCAGTGTTATTGATCCTCTCTTCCTGCCCATGCTTATTCGTTTCTGGTTATTGGCTTAGTTCCTTGTTTTCCCGAGATCTTTGCCTCCTATATTTTTCCATGCTGGAACACATTCAGCTTTATCTCTGTATAATCTACATGAGGCTTAACCAACGATGTAGAGTTGAAGAACAACCTGAGGACTCCTGTTATTTATACTTCTTGATATGAAGCCAAGAATTTGCTTTACTGAGAACACTTACGCACTGTTGTCTTGGTTTTAGATTACTGCTAACCATAACTCCTAAATCTTTTCCGCAGTCAGATATATTAAGATCTATATTATTTACCTTTCCGATGCTTAGAACTTTGCATTTGTCTATGTTAAACTGCATCTGCCACTTCACCGACCACTACACCAGTCTATTCAGATCTTCCTGGAGTGCTCTAGCGTCCCCGTCATAATTAATTCGACGCCCTATTTTCTTGTCGTTGGCAAACTTGCTTTTGTTACTATTTATTCACTCATCTATGTCGTTTATGTAAATTGTGAACAACAAGGGGCCCAACACTGACCCCTGAGGAACACCACTTGTGACGCACCCCATTCTGATTTCTCCCCATCACGTTCACAGTAAATGACGTACACACAAGTCACACGTTCACAGTGAATGACGTACACACACCAATATATAAACATAACACTGTAGAAACATCGTAAAAATCCACAAAAAAAGTTGTGTAAAGGGAGAATATGTGAAGACTTGCGTCTCCCCCAGCCAGCCACTGAAGGTCACAATGAACCACTCTGCTTATTACAACACTCAATTCTCTGCTTCAACCTCAGCTTAGAAAAATATTTATAACCGATGAAAATAAACATGACTTACTCACAAACTATATTAGATGATGAGGCTTATTCTAAGGGCAATGGAAATCTTTAATAGCATAGATTAGCTAAATACACGAGTGAGAGGGGATGGATTTGAGTGGGACTTGCACTTGAGTTTATAGGTTTATCAAACCTGTTCCTTGGGTAACATTGATAATGTGTTGGGTGAATATTTGTTAAGTGGGTTTGAGAAGGACCTGCCAAGTATGGGCCAGTAGGCCTACTGCAGAGTTCCTCCTTTCTTATTTTCTTAATAATAGAGGATTGAGGAAGCATCAATAGAAGGCTGATGCAATGATATGAGAGGCTGGAGGATAGATTGAAAGGCTGAAGGATAGATTGAGAGGCTGGAGGATAGGTGAGAGGCTGGAGGATAGACTGAGAGGCTGGAGGATAGATTGAGAGGCTGGAGGATAGAGTGAGAGGCTGGAGGATAGATTGAGAGGCTGGAGGATAGACTGAGAGGCTGGAGGATAGATTGAGAGGCTGGAGGATAGAGTGAGGGCTGGAGGATAGATTGAGAGGCTGGAGGATAGATTGAGAGGCTGGAGGATAGATTGAGAGGCTGGAGGATAGAGTGAGGCTGGAGGATAGACTGAGAGGCTGGAGGATAGATTGAGAGGCTGGAGATAGACTGAGAGGCTGGAGGATAGACTGAGAGGCTGGAGGATAGAGTGAGGGCTGGAGGATAGATTGAGAGGCTGGAGGATAGACTGAGAGGCTGGAGGATAGATTGAGAGGCTGGAGGATAGATTGAGAGGCTGGAGGATAGAGTGAGGGCTGGAGGATAGATTGAGAGGCTGGAGGACAGAGTGAGAGGCTGGAGGATAGATTGAGAGGCTGGAGGACAGAGTGAGAGGCTGGAGGACAGAGTGAGAGGCTGGAGGACAGAGTGAGAGGCTGGAGGACAGAGTGAGAGGCTGGAGGACAGAGTGAGAGGCTGGAGGACAGAGTGAGAGGCTGGAGGACAGAGTGAGAGGCTGGAGGATAGATTGAGAGGCTGGAGGACAGAGTGAGAGGCTGGAGGACAGAGTGAGAGGCTGGAGAGAGACAGAAGTGAGAGGCTGGAGGACAGAGTGAGAGGCTGGAGGACAGAGTGAGAGGCTGGAGGATAGATTGAGAGGCTGGAGGATAGATTGAGAGGCTGGAGGACAGAGTGAGAGGCTGGAGGACAGAGTGAGAGGCTGGAGGACAGAGTGAGAGGCTGGAGGAAAGAGTGAGAGGCTGGAGGAGAGAGTGAGAGGCTGGAGGACAGAGTGAGAGCTGAGGACAGAGTGAGAGGCTGGAGGACAGAGTGAGAGGCTGGAGGACAGAGTGAGAGGCTGGAGGACAGAGTGAGAGGCTGGAGGACAGAGTGAGAGGCTGGAGGACTAGATTGAGAGGCTGGAGGACAGAGTGAGAGGCTGGAGGACAGAGTGAGAGGCTGGAGGACAGAGTGAGAGGCTGGAGGACAGAGTGAGAGGCTGGAGGATAGATTGAGAGGCTGGAGGACAGAGTGAGAGGCTGGAGGACAGAGTGAGAGGCTGGAGGACAGAGTGAGAGGCTGGAGGACGGGAAGTAGAAGAGCTGAAGTGACAGAGTGAGAGGCTGGAGGACAGAGTGAGAGGCTGGAGGACAGAGTGAGAGGCTGGAGGACAGAGTGAGAGGCTGGAGGACAGAGTGAGAGGCTGAGGATAGATTGAGAGGCTGAGGACAGTGAGAGGCTGGAGGACAGAGTGAGAGGCTGGAGGACAGAGTGAGAGGCTGGAGGACAGAAGTAGAAGAGGCTGGAGGACAGAGTGAGAGGCTGGAGGACAGAGTGAGAGGCTGGAGGACAGAGTGAGAGGCTGAGGACAGAGGAGAGCTGGAGGAAGATGAGATGCTGGAGGACAGAGTGAGAGGCTGGAGGACAGTGAGAGTGAGAAGAGTGAGAGGCTGAGGACAGAGTGAGAGGCTGGAGGACAGAGGAGAGGCTGGAGGACAGAGTGAGTGAGAAGATAAGGCTGGAGGACAGAGTGAGAGGCTGAGGACGAAGAGGCTGAGGAAGGTGAGAGGCTGAGGACAGAGTGAGAGGCTGGAGGACAGATTAGAGGCTGAGGACAGAGTGAGAGGCTGGAGGACAGAGTGAGAGGCTGGAGGACAGAGTGAGAGGCTGAGGAAGAGGAGAGGCGAGGAGAGTGAGAGCTGGAGGACAGAGTGAGAGGCTGGAGGATAGATTGAGATGCTGGAGGACAGAGTGAGAGGCTGGAGGACAGAAGATGGGGAAGGCTGGAGGACAGAGTGAGAGGCTGGAGGACAGAGTGAGAGGCTGGAGTGATGAGAGCTAGAGAGAGAGCTGGAGGACAGAGTGAGAGGCTGAGAGGACAGAGGAGAGGCTGGAAGAGAGAGTAGGTGAGATGCTGGAGGACAGAGTGAGAGGCTGGAGGACAGAGTGAGAGGCTGGAGGACAGAGTGAGAGGCTGGAGGACAGAGTGAGAGGCTGGAGGACAGAGTGAGAGGCTGGAGGACAGAGTGAGAGGCTGGAGGACAGAGTGAGAGGCTGGAGGACAGAGTGAGAGGCTGGAAGGACTGGAGGAAGAGGCTGAGGAGGACAGAGTGAGAGGCTGGAGGACAGAGTGAGAGGCTGGAGGACAGAGTGAGAGGCTGGAGGACAGAGTGAGAGGCTGGAGGATAGATTGAGATGCTGGAGGACAGAGTGAGAGGCTGGAGGACAGAGTGAGAGGCTGGAGGACAGAATGAGAGGCTGGAGGACAGAGTGAGAGGCTGGAGGACAGAGTGAGAGGCTGGAGGACAGAGTGAGGACCTTGAACCTTGACTCTCCCAAGAGACGCATAATGAGAGATATCATTGACGTATATAAGTGGATGATGGGCATAAACAAAGGCGATATTAATAAAGTACTGAGCAGTGAGACACTTGAGCCACAGTTAGGGATCTTTATTGAGGAAGCCAGTGGCTTCTTCAGTCCAATACAGAGTAGAACAGTGGAAGGTGAGGAGGAGTTTGAGGTAATCAGTCCCTCAGCCTGGAGTCGATGTGTTCAGTACATCAATCTTAATAATAATAATCTTTATTTCTACAAGTACATGATACAACTTATACAGACCATAGCTGACATCAGTGACATACTGTATGAAAAGTACCGCAACTTAGGTTAATTTTGTCCCCAGGATGCCACCCACAGGGGCGTCACGAGTACGCTAAGAGACAACACAATAAGTGTCAGGGGCCCAGGATTGTTCAACTGCCTCCCAGCATACATATGGGGGATTACTAATAGACCCCTGGCTGTCTTCAAGATCCCTGGCTGTCTTCAAGACCCCTGGCTGCTTTCAAGACCCCTGGTTGTCTTCAAGGTGCTGGACAAGCACCTAAAGTCAGTACGTGACCAGCCAGGCTTTGGTTCCTACGTCGGTTCACGTGAGGCCAGCAGTAACAGTCTGGTTGATCAGGTCCTGATCCACCACCAGGCCTTGTCACGGACCAGACCGCGGGGGCGTTGACCCCCCGAAACCCTGTATACTCCAGTCCACTAACACACAGGTACCTACTTACTGCTAGGTGAACAGTGACAGCAGGTGTAAGGTGACTAAAACCCAGGTACCTACTTACTGCTAGGTGAACAGTGACAGCAGGTGTAAGGTGACTAAAACCCAGGTACCTACTTACTGCTAGGTGAACAGTGACAGCAGGTGTAAGGTGACTAAAACCCAGGTACCTACTTACTGCTAGGTGAACACTGACAGCAGGTGTAAGGTGACTACTGGAGCAGTGTTAACAATGTTAATACTGAAGCAGTGTTAGCAATAGCATTGTTAGCACCTAGTATTAACAAACTAGTGTTAACAATATTAACACCTGGTGTTAACAATAACATTGTTAACAGCTAGTGTTAACAATAACAGTAAACAAGGGAAGAATTACGTCTTAAAGAATTCAACCTTGTGTGAACCTCACTCTCGCCCCTGTGTGCACTGTGCACCGCAGGCAGCATGCTCAGTGTGCACTGTGCACCGCAGGCAGCATGTTCAGTATGCACTGTGCACCGCAGGCAGCATGTTCAGTATGCACTGTGCACCGCAGGCAGCATGTTCAGTATGCACTGTGCACCGCAGGCAGCATGTTCAGTATGCACTGTGCACCGCAGGCAGCATGTTCAGTATGCACTGTGCACCGCAGGCAGCATGTTCAGTATGCACTGTGCACCGCAGGCAGCATGTTCAGTATGCACTGTGCACCGCAGGCAGCATGCTCAGTGTGCACTGTGCACCGCAGGCAGCATGTTCAGTGTGCACTGTGCACCGCAGGCAGCATGCTCAGTGTGCACATAGCAGGCAGCATGCTCAGTGTGCACATAGCAGGCAGCATGCTCAGTGTGCACATAACAGGCAGCATGCTCAGTGTGCACATAACAGGCAGCATGCTCAGTGTGCACATAGCAGGCAGCATGCTCAGTGTGCACACAGCAGGAAGTAGGCTCAGTGTGCACTGTGCACCTCAGGCAGCATGCTCAATTTGCAAATTGCAGGCACGGTGTGAACGCAGCAGGCACAGTGTGCACACAGCAGGCACGGTGTGCACGCAGCATGCACAGTGTGCACGCAGCAGGCACGGTGTGCACACAGCATGCACAGTGTGCACACAACATGCACAGTGTGCACGCAGCAGGAACAGTGTGCACACAGCAGGCACGATGTGCACGCAGCATGCACAGTGTGCACGCAGCATGCACAGTGTGCACGCAGCGGGTACAGTGTGCACACAGCAGGCACAGTGTGCACACAGCATGCACAGTGTGCACACAGCAGGCACAGTGTGCACACAGCAGGCACAGTGTGCACACAGCAGGCACAGTGTGCACGCAGCAGGCACAGTGTGCACACAGCAGGCACAGTGTGCACGCAGCAGGCACAGTGTGCACGCAGCAGGCACAGTGTGCACACAGCAGGCACAGTGTGCACGCAGCAGGCACAGTGTGCACACAGCAGGCACAGTGTGCACGCAGCAGGCAGCACCTGGCAGTATACTGAAGGAAACTGGTCAATAAGGTCGCAAATATCATACAACAATAACAAGAGGAAGATATACAACATAAAGGATACCATGCAACAAAGATATACCATACAACAAAGGGATACCATGCAACAAAGGGATACCATGCAACAAAGGCATATCATGCAACAAAGGTATATCATACAACAAAGGCATATCATGCAACAAAGGTATACCATACAACAAAGGGATACCATGCAACAAAGGTATACCATACAACAAAGGGATACCATGCAACAAAGGCATACCATACAAAAGGTATACCATACAACAAAAGCAACAAAGGGATACCTTACAACAAAAGCAACAAAGGGATACCTTACAACAAAAGCAACAAAGGTATACCTTACAACAAAAGTAACAAAGGTATACCTTACAACAAAAGCAACAAAGGGATGCCTTACAACAAATCAACAAAGGGATACCTTACAACAAAAGCAACAAAGGTATACCTAACAACAAAAGCAACAAAGGTGTACAACAATAGAGGGTATACTAAGGGATACTAAGAGAGGTCAGTATACTTACTGTCTAGTCTCTCCCCAACTGAACACGTGAAACAACACACAGACGTTAGTATGTTAATATTAACCGCTAACTGATGTTAACATTGACTGCTGACTGATGTTAACACTGACTGCTGACTGATGTTAACATTGACTGCTGACTGATGTTAACATTGACTGCTGACTGATGTTAACATTGACTGCTGACTGATGTTAACATTGACTGCTGACTGATGTTAACATTGACTGCTGACTGATGTTAACATTGACTGCTGACTGATGTTAACATTGACTGCTGACTGATGTTAACATTGACTGCTGACTGATGTTAACATTGACTGCTGACTGATGTTAACATTGACTGCTGACTGATGTTAACATTGATTGCTGACTGATGTTAACATTGACTGCTGACTGATGTTAACATTGACTGCTGACTGATGTTAACATTGACTGCTGACTGATGTTAACATTGACTGCTAACTGATGTTAACATTGACTGCTGATTGATGTTAACACTGATTGCTGACTGATGTTAACATTGACTGCTGACTGATGTTAACATTGACTGCTGACTGATGTTAACATTAACTGCTAACTGATGCTAACATTGACTGCTAACAGGTATGCCCTAAAATCAATATGTAACACAAAGCCAGTAGACCTACATGTACCAGACAGTAGGCCTACAGTGAAGAGAGTAGGCCTACAAACATTAAAGAGAGTATTCCTTCAAACAGTAAAGACAGTAGGCCTACAAACAGTAAAGACAGTATTCCTACAAACAGTAAAGACAGTAGGCCTACAGTGAAGAGAGTAGGCCTACAAAAATTAAAGACATTATTCCTACAAACATTAAAGACCATAGTCCTACAAACAAGACAGTATTCCTACAAACAAGATTGCCCTTTACCGGGCAGGACCGTTAAAATACGGTCCTTAACACGTGTTTTTTTGCGCATGTCATCCTACTCCCCCAGCGCATCTAGGTTCCCGTTCTCTGTTTCTGACCAATCACAAGCCTTCTGTGAGTCGCTCCAGCTGAGTGAGACCGGCGTCTGCTCGCTTCCCATTGGTTGAGAGACCAAAATGTAAACACTTCTAGATTGGCATCGCCCAGAGCCGGATTTTTGCTCTCCTTCCACTCATATACAATGTGATTAAACTCTCTGCAATGTCGGTAAATACTTATTGTTGTGTCCAGTGTGTAAATGAATAGTTTAGGCATATTTTGAGATATATATCAGGAGTTAGATATTCATAATATGAGTGTACCATGCAATTGAAAAAAGTGCAACAAAAAAGGACCGTAAAAAAACGGTCCCGCCCATCAGGGCCACATTTTAAATTTCAGTAAATAAATATTTATATAAAAAATTCTAGTGCATATATGAATTCTGTAGTGGTCTGGGTGTGTACAAAACATTCTTATTGTCATTCCAGATCAATGAGAAATTGTTCTATGGTGAATCCTCCCAAGAGAAGTCCAAATATCTCTGCATTTTGGAGGAAAGTGACTCAGATCCAGAACCAGATGACCTGTTGCCATCTCCAGTGCAGTACCAATGTGCAGAAAGGCCTGATGTCAGTGTGAGGTTTGACAAAAACGATAGGTTTGATAAAATGCTAGGTCACTGGCCAGTGCAAATCAAGATATTTACATGCAAGTATTGCAGAAAAACAAAAAATCATGTCACATCCTCATTTTCCTGTGCCATATGCAAAGTAAATCTATGCATCAAGAAGAAAAGAAATTGCTTCACAGCCTTTCATTGTAGAAATTAGTGATCTAGAATGATTGTTCTTTCTCAGGAAATTCAGGAATATGGGACTTGAAGTTTTATCCCTTTGCAATGTGTCCATGTTGCTCTTTGGTTCATTTTTATATTTTTTTATACTTACAAAATGTTTGGAAACAAGTTCCATTAATGTTTTTGATATTGTCTATTAGTATAATAAAATAGAAAAATACTTATTTGGTGTTTTATTAACAATTGAAAATTTGCAACATTAAGAATTTGACAACCTTTACCAGGCAGGACCCTTAAAAAACGGTCCTCGAATATTGGCAATTGCGCAAAAAGTTATTTTTAGAATTTCAATTATATGGGCTCATTATCCTTACATTGAGCTACTCTATCCACTCATATGAAATACATTTCGAAATTATCATTTTCCAGGGAGTGCCCGGTAAAGGGATTTATTAACGACGGTAGGCCTACAAACATTAAAGACAGTGTTCCAACAAACAAGACAATAGGCCTACAAACATTAACGACAGTAGGCCTACAAACATTAAATACAATAGGCCTACAAAGACAGGCCTACAAACAGTAAAGACAGTAGGCCAACAAACAGTAAAGACAGTAGGCCAACAAACAGTAAAGACAGTAGGCCTACAAAGACATGCCTACAAACAGTAAAGACAGTAGGCCTACAAAGACAGGCCTACGAATAGTAAAGACAGTAGTCCTGTTGTGAAAAAAGACAGTTATGTACACAGAATTCAGGTCATTTATTATAGGACATGTTTGGTCAGTGTTGATACAGAGTAATGTAGAATAGACAGTGCGGCTGTTTTACCCCTTATATGTGTTACCATCCTGGAACACAAGAACATAATGACCGTAGCAACACTTGTGTTCAACACTGGGACGGATATTAGGATCAGAGAACATGATGACCGTAGCAACACTAGTGTTCAACACTGGGACGGATATTAGGATCAGAGAACATGATGACCGTAGCAACACTTGTGTTCAACACTGGGACGAATATTAGGATCAGAGAACACAAGAACATGATGACCGTAGCAACACTCGTGTTCAACACTGGGACGATGTTAAACACCTTATGAAATTCAGTGATGTTAGACCAGTTATTAAGATCAGATATAAGTGGGTGAAAGTGTATAGAAGCTGCCGCCATTGCTCTATATCTGAATTCCTAAACAAGATATTATTAACCAAATAGTTATAACTATGACCATAATTTCTAAACTGGTGGACCGGTAAGCCAGTGGAAGGCCTCGATCAGATGACCAAAAGCTCAAATGGCGGGTCATTAAGACCCAAGTCAGGAAACACTTGCCCTGTTTCCGGAGACCGATGAAACGTGTTGTTGACAGGTCCTTCTCTAACCCATCTCACCACAGTTGTAACAGCAGTAACAGCCTGGTTGATTAGGCCTGGTCTCAGACCGGACCGCGGGGGCGTTGACCCCCAAAACCTTCTCCAGGTATTGCTGAAAATGGTATAAAATCCCGACAAGGTGAAGCTTAAGACATGTACAACAGCTGGGTGTCTATTGATGAAACGTTTCGCCTACACAGAAGGCTTCTTCAGTCAAATACAGAGACAGGAGTAGTAATGAAATAAAGATGATGTAATCAGTCCATGAACCTTTGGGAAAAAAATATTTGAGGAGGTCAGTCCCTCAGCCTGGAGAAGAGTTGATGGAACTCGGCTCTTCTCCAAGCTGAGGGACTGACTACATCATCTTACTTCATCACTACTTCTGCCTCTGTATTTGACTGAAGAAGCCTACCGTGCAGACGAAACGTTTCATCAATAAAGATACCCAACTGTTGCAAATGTGCCTTAATCATCAACAGCTATACAACAACTACTAATAAACTACTCTGGAGGCTTACCACCTGACTCCTACCACTATACTCATGTCTTAGTTGTCTCTGTATTACGACTGAAGAAGCCCCTCGTGGCGAAACGTTCCCTTCAATAAATGTCCTTAACTGTACCTTTGATATACCTTTGAATTGTTTCAAGAGTTTCTCTACTCTCTGAGCCCGGCCATGGGCCAGGTTCGTCTGTACGTGTCTTCTTCAACATCTTCTAGGTATCACCATACCATTTTACAGCAGGCATACCTGTAAAGATAGCAGGCCTATGTGTAAAGACAGTAGGCTTCCATGTAGTAAAGACAATAGGCTTCCATGTAGTAAAGATAATAGGCTTCCATGTAGTAAAGACAATAGGCTTCCATGTAGTAAAGACATATGAGCATCAATGGAACAATCCACTGATGTATTAAACATAGATATTAAAGATTTTTCTTAATTTTGTATTGTCACCAGGATTTCTTTATGTCTTGTATAGTGTTGACAAGCGTTTGCCTTATGAGTTGCTATATTCTAATCCAAAACTGTCGTATAATCCTGATGATTTCATAGCAACTTGTACCAGCCAAGCTCAGAGTGTTTTCAGAAGAATCCGTGAAACGTGAAACGCTTCATAAGTCAACAGCAGAATTTACTAGAGTAACTAATTCCCGAGCTAAACCGACTAAAATTAAAGTAGGTTCGAGAGTAATGATTACTAACTTTAATAAGACTTCTGCAATGCCTAAACTAGACCAAAAATTTGTCCCCGTATCGAGTAGTCAAACATATCAATGGCAATAAGTATAAGTTAGAGAAATTAGTACGGGTCAGTGTAAAGAATCGCATTTAGATCATATGAAGTTAGTATGTGATGAAGACGAAGTCCCTGACAACCAGACTGTTGTGACTGACAATGATAATCCGTCTGACCCTGTTCCTTCAACTTCTAGTAGTGAGTCAGAGGAACAACCTGATTGTCGTTACTCCTTGCGTACACGACAAGTATTGAGAAATCCTCAAGTTTCTTGTGTAAATACCCATGTAGAAGCTAATCAACCTAGGTATGAGTTGCCAATAGCAAAAGATTTCGATCCACCCAAAGATGATAACCATTCTGCATATGTAAATCTTACCCTAGCAGAGTTGGGGTTAAATGTAAATAGTCTGTATAACTAGATGATTGAGTTAAGAGAAATTGTCGACTGTGTGTTTTGTTATTAGATGTTCAATATCTAGAATTTTTTTGTGTGTTCATGTTCCCTTCGAGTTCTGTGTTTTAACAGTTAACCGTGCTAGCCGAGTCTCTCTTTTTCTGTTAAAACTTTCTTCCTTGTAAATATATTTATTCTTCCTCAGAATCCGTTGAGTGCATGAATACAGATCGATCGATCAAATTTGTAAATTGTAATTGTAATATATATATAATGCATTATCTCAAGATCTATTAAAATTCTCTTAAGAACCATTAACTCAAGAAGTGTGATAGTAAGATTATTAATTAATTATTAAGTCGATTTATTCCTGTTATAATTTTTTATTAGTTCTAAGTTATAGTGTGTTTGCTATTGTATAGATTCACCCCAGTGCCACCTGTCTGTTCAGCCTATAGAGTTGTCTAGTATGCCGAGACGTCACACGTAACATGGCCGAGCTGTCATGTCAGTATTATGTATACACTTGAATAGTGTATTAGAATCATTCTAGCTTTACATAGCCGGTCCCTTTGCGTGTGACGTCAGATGCTTGCGCACATGTGTGTGCCCAGAGGAGGGCATCGGTCTCACAACCGCCTTAGACCTATCCTAGAACAGACGTGGCCTGGTATCTCTCCCTCACAGACTCCATTAATATACCAGTAACCAACCTACAGAGTGTGTCCATTGACTACCTTTTATCTCTCGAACCCTTCCCGATACACATGACTGGTGTTCAGGACAACACACACACATGACTGGTGTTCAGGACAACACACACACATGACTGGTGTTCAGAACAACACACACACATGACTGGTGTTCAGAACAAACACACACATGACTGGTGTTCAGAACAACACACACACACATGACTGGTGCTCAGAACAACACACACACACATGACTGGTGTTCAGAACACACACACATGACTGGTGTTCAGAACACACACACATGACTGGTGTTCAGAACACACACACACATGACTGGTGTTCAGAACACACACATGACTGGTGTTCAGAACAACACACACACATGACTGGTGTTCAGAACAACACACACACATGACTGGTGTTCAGAACAACACACACACATGACTGGTGTTCAGAACAACACACACACATGACTGGTGTTCAGAACAACACACACACATGACTGGTGTTCAGAACAACACACACACATGACTGGTGTTCAGAACACACACACATGACTGGTGTTCAGAACAACACACACACATGACTGGTGTTCAGAACAACACACACACATGACTGGTGTTCAGAACAACACACACACATGACTGGTGTTCAGAACACACACACATGACTGGTGTTCAGAACAACACACACACATGACTGGTGTTCAGAACAACACACACCCATGACTGGTGTTCAGAACAACACACACACATGACTGGTGTTCAGAACACACACACACACATGACTGGTGTTCAGAACAACACACACACATGACTGGTGTTCAGAACACACACACATGACTGGTGTTCAGAACACAAACACATGACTGGTGTTCAGAACAACACACACACATGACTGGTGTTCAGAACACACACACATGACTGGTGTTCAGAACAACACACACACATGACTGGTGTTCAGAACAACACACACACATGACTGGTGTTCAGAACAACACACACACATGACTGGTGTTCAGAACAACACACACACATGACTGGTGTTCAGAACAACACACACACATGACTGGTGTTCAGAACAACACACACACATGACTGGTGTTCAGAACAACACACACACATGACTGGTGTTCAGAACAACACACACACATGACTGGTGTTCAGAACACACACACATGACTGGTGTTCAGAACAACACACACACATGACTGGTGTTCAGAACAACACACACATGACTGGTGTTCAGAACAACACACACCCATGACTGGTGTTCAGAACAACACACACACATTGTGTTGTGGGGTTCTTTTCATAGATTTGGTAATATTAACAGACGATGAGCTTGGGTTTTGGTAGCGTTTAATGAGGCGTTGGATATATGGGAGCTGAGAGCCTATGCCTGTGTCCGTCTGTCCTGCACTGAGTCTGGATGGTAACTGACTACTAGGCTGTCCGGCGCTGAGGCATTCAAAAGGCAGGCCTATCATTGGCTAATGCCAGATCACATGGGCAGAGGTTGGAAATCACGTGAACAGCCGTGGTGCAGCCGTTAAAAATACTAACCGCACAGCTCGGGCATGCTATGTATGGCGTCTCGACATACAACTATACAAACTAAGGGCAACAGGCAACAACTCTCAGCTGATTCTATACAATATCAAAGTACACAACAGTTAACATTATACTTCACATTGATATTATCGTGACAGAATAATCTACATTACTATATGATGCATCTTGATACTTGGGAATTAATTAAATGAGCTCATTCTAGAAAATCATGATAAAAGAGGTAAAAAAAAATAATTTGTTCGAACGAACTGTCTTCATGTGATCTACGAATTCTGAGGAAATATGATTACAAGAAGATAATGATTAACAGACAAGGTAGATCTGGTGCACTCAAATCTATACTGTTAATTCTCAGAACTCGGAGAGAACGTGAACACAAAAAAAAATTTGAGTAATACTAAGTAGATATTATAACACACAGTTAAACGCTTACTACATATTTATCTATACAGGTTATTTACATTTAACCCCAACTCTGCTAGGGTGAGATTGATATAGGCTGTATAATTATCATCTCTGGGTGGATCAAACTCTGTTACAATAGGTAACTCAACTTCTGATTGAGGAGGATCTACACTGGTATCTACAAATGATACTTGAGGACTTCTCAACACTTGGCATATACGTAGGGAATAACGACATTCAGGTTGATCTGACTGATCATTAGAGGTAGAGGGTACAGCAACAGGAGAATTATCAGATTCTGTCTCACTTGTCTGATTATTAGGGGTGACAGGGACTTCGTCATCATCATCGCATACTAACTTCATATGATCTAAATTCGATTCTTTAAACTGACCCGTACTAATTTCTCTAACTTTATACTTGTTGCCATTAATATGTTTGACTACTCTATAAGGACCAACGAACTTTTGATCGAGTTTTGTCATTGCTGAAGTTTTGTTAAAGTTAAACAACATGACTCTGGACCCTACTTGAACTTTAGTCGGTTTGGCTTTAGTATTAGTTACTCTAGTAAATTCTGCTGTTGACTTATGAAGTGTTTCACGAATTCTTCTGAAAACACTTTGAGCTTGACTGGTGCGAACTGCTACGAAATCATCTGGATTGTAAGTCGGTTTCGGATTGGAATATAACAGCTCATAAGGCAAACGCTTATCGACACCGTACAGTGCATAATGAGGGGTATCACTATTGAAGCGTTAAAGGCAGAATTTATGGCACATTGAACATCAGGAATGACTTCATCCCAGGTTACACTATTGGGATTGATGGTAGCTCTCAAAACGTCAAGGACTTTCTTATTAGTTCTTTCTGCTAACCCATTAATGGCAGGATGGTGCGGAACAATGGTTGATTTTGTAATCTTGTATAGTTTACACAAGTTTTCTAGGATCTCATTACAAAATTCACCTCCATTATCTGTTATGAGGGACTTAGGAGTGGTATGTCTACAGATTATACGTTCCTTGAATACTTTTGCTACTGTCTCGGCAGTCTTGTCTGGAATAGGAACTAACTCACAATATCTGGTGAAATGATCGACCATCACACACAGATGTTTGTTTCCACTGAGGGAACATTGGAAGTTGGTCAACAGATCTAGTGCAACTCTTTCCCATGGCTCACTAGTAGTAGGAAAGATCTGGATTGGATTAGGACCCGTGACATTACCTTTATGTTTCATACAGACACTACATTTCTTGACATACTCAGTAATATCAGTTGCCATACGAGGCCAAAAGTACTTCAATCTTGCTTGTTTAATGGAACGGTCCATACCAGGGTGTGCAACACCTGGTACATTGTGAACTAGCTGCAAGGCTACTTTCACTAGTGACTGTGGAATTACTAATTGGTATACTCTTCTACTAGGATTACCCAACTCGGTAGTGCGATACAGTAATTCTTGGTTCATAACAAAATCACTAATGGGTGCTGGTTGCTTCACAGAGAGAATAAGATCTTCCTGGAGCAGGAATCGAACCACACCAGATCACAAGGGGTCTGTTCTTTGAGCAGTCTTTACATCCTCAGCACTAAATGGAGGATCGGCAGTTACTACACACACACATGACTGGTGTTCAGAACACACACACACATGACTGGTGTTCAGAACACACACACATGACTGGTGTTCAGAACACACACACACATGACTGGTGTTCAGAACACACACACACATGACTGGTGTTCAGAACACACACACATGACTGGTGTTCAGAACACACACACACATGACTGGTGTTCAGAACACACACACATGACTGGTGTTCAGAACACACACACATGACTGGTGTTCAGAACACACACACATGACTGGTGTTCAGAACACACACACATGACTGGTGTTCAGAACACACACACACACATGACTGGTGTTCAGACACACACACACATGACTGGTGTTCAGAACACACACACATGACTGGTGTTCAGAACACACACACACACACATGACTGGTGTTCAGAACACACACACACACACATGACTGGTGTTCAGAACACACACACACACACATGACTGGTGTTCAGAACACACACACACACATGACTGGTGTTCAGAACACACACACACCACACATGACTGGTGTTCAGAACACACACACACACATGACTGGTGTTCAGAACACACACACACACACGACTGGTGTTCAGAACACACACACACACACATGACTGGTGTTCAGAACACACACACACATGACTGGTGTTCAGAACACACACACACATGACTGGTGTTCAGAACACACACACACATGACTGGTGTTCAGAACACACACACACATGACTGGTGTTCAGAACACACACACATGACTGGTGTTCAGAACACACACACACACATGACTGGTGTTCAGAACACACACACACACATGACTGGTGTTCAGAACACACACACACACATGACTGGTGTTCAGAACACACACACACACATGACTGGTGTTCAGAACACACACACACACACATGACTGGTGTTCAGAACACACACACACACATGACTGGTGTTCAGAACACACACACACACACATGACTGGTGTTCAGAACACACACACACACACATGACTGGTGTTCAGAACACACACACACACATGACTGGTGTTCAGAAACACACACACACACTGACTGGTGTTCAGAACACACACACACACACATGACTGGTGTTCAGAACACACACACACATGACTGGTGTTCAGAACAACACACACACATGACTGGTGTTCAGAACACACACACACACATGACTGGTGTTCAGAACAACACACACACATGACTGGTGTTCAGAACAACACACACACATGACTGGTGTTCAGAACAACACACACACATGACTGGAGTTCAGAACAACACACACACACATGACTGGTGTTCAGAACACACACACATGACTGGTGTTCAGAACAACACACACACACATGACTGGTTCAGAACACACACACACACATGACTGGTGTTCAGAACACACACATGACTGGTAGGTAACAACACACACATGACTGGTGTTCAGAACACACACACACACATGACTGGTGTTCAGAACAACACACATGACTGGTGTTCAGAACACACACACACACATGACTGGTGTTCAGAACACACACACACACATGACTGGTGTTCAGAACACACACATGACTGGTGTTCAGAACACACACATGACTGGTGTTCAGAACACACACATGACTGGTGTTCAGAACACACACATGACTGGTGTTCAGAACACACACATGACTGGTGTTCAGAACACACACATGACTGGTGTTCAGAACACACACATGACTGGTGTTCAGAACACACACATGACTGGTGTTCAGAACACACACACACACATGACTGGTGTTCAGAACAACACACACACATGACTGGTGTTCAGAACACACACACACATGACTGGTGTTCAGAACACACACATGACTGGTGTTCAGAACACACATGACTGGTGTTCAGAACACACATGACTGGTGTTCAGAACACACACATGACTGGTGTTCAGAACACACACATGACTGGTGTTCAGAACAACACACACATGACTGATGGTAGTAACACTACTGAGTTGTTGTAATATGTATGGTAGTAACATTTGACTGCTGTGACAATTATGGTAGAAGTACTACTAACTTCTACCATCCTGGGGTTCAACTTCAAGACAGCTCACACCTACAACTAACTTCTGTCCAAGACTTGGCAAAACAGCCTGCTTACAATTAGTGACCAGTTTATTAGGTACACCTGTATACTTGCAAATATATAATCAGCCAATGGCGTGGCAGCACCTTAATGCCTAAAATCATGCAGACATTGTCATGAGGTTTAGTTGTTGAGACTGAACATCCGACTGGGGGAAGAAATGTGATCTAAGTGACTTTGACTGTGGAATGATTGGTGCAGACAGATGGGATAGTTTGAGTATCTCAGAAACTGAACTCCTGGGACTTTCACGTATAATAAACACTAGAGTTTACAGAGAATGGTGTGAAAAACACAAAATATCCAGTGAGTGGCAGTTCTGTGGGTTAAAAAACCTTGTTGATGAGAGAGGTCAGAGGAGAATGGACAGACTGGTTCAAGCTGACAGTATGGTGACATTAACTCAAATAACCATGCGTTACAAGAGTGGTATGCAGGAGAACATCTATGAGTGCACAACACATAGAACCCTGAAATGGATGGGCTGCAGCAGCAGACCACACCAAGTTCCATTCATGTCAATTAAGGATAGAAAACTAACACTACAGTTGGCACTGGCTCAGGAAGACTGGACAGTTAAAGATTGGGAAAACCTCACCTGGTCTGATGAATCCCGATATCTCCTGAGACATGCAGATGACAGAATTTTGCATGAACCTTTGGGATGTGATGGAACAGGAGATTTGCAGCATGATTGTCAGAAAACAAATTTGCAACAACTGTGTGATGCTATCATATCAACACGAACCAGGATCTATAAGGAATGCTTCCAGTACCCTGTTGAATCAATGGCACCAAAAATTTACTGTTCTGGTGGCAATGGAGGGCCCTACCAAGTACTAAAAGGATGTACCCAATAAAGTGACCACTGAGTGTAAACTGGAAATGCCACTCAGCAAGTAATGGGCAGGAGACAAACAGGCAACGCTGAGAATTACACTTTCACCACCAATGATCAGCAGGTGTCCTCCTGTAATACTTCCAACACTAGACAGCCACCAGATGTGTCATTCTGCGTACCACCAAGTGGTCCACTTGATGGTCAAATATTTTTAAGTTGTACAGACCACATCATCACTGCAATTGGTGGAAGAATAAGGATAGTAACACAAATTGCCCCAGAGCAAAATTTAACCAATTGGGAAAAACTCCCCATAACGTAAGCCAAAAAAGGAGAGATGTGCTGGATTCTCAGGCTAAGCTGCTCCAACCTCATGTTAAAATAACCTAGCATTGAGGGAGAGGAAGATAGCAAGAAGGGATTGAGGACACAGAGGCAGTTCTTGTATGTGAGAAACCCCAACTAGGAGAATGTCGAGATAAGAAGGAGAGGGAGTGAGGGCTTACACACCCATGACCGGACTCTGGCAGTAGAAAAACTCTCAGAACTCATCAAAGGTATAAACAGTACTTGTAGCTGTGAGTCTCTAGCTAGAAGAGTGTTAAGATAACAAGCAGAGGGAGTAAAGACTTACAGGCAGTTCTTGTATCTGTTCCATGGAAGAATGACGACCTTTCTGAAGCCACACGACCAGGCGAAGCGAGACTCGTCAGGAGCGAAGGTACACTTCCACGACTCCCCGCCAGGGGAGTAGTTGTTGCCGTCGCGTCCTGTGATTAACTCTCCAATCACACGAGCTTCACCTGAAATATAAAAACATCGCTAATTACACACTTGCAAATCATCAGACTGTATCTGATTTCACCTAAAATACAGCTGAACTTGACTCGACTCACGAAATCGTAATGACACGATTGTAAACAAACTAACGCGACGGCCTGAAGTTTTGAGACTCTCTGATCGCGGGTTCTAACCCCACCCGTGGTATGGTTTCAAAAACACTCATCAGAAAAATTCAATACCTTGCTGAAACATCACTTGTACAAGCAAGAACCTCTCGATTATCCAAAACCTAAAATTCGAATATTAAATTCATAGCAAAGATGTAAATCCATATAACACATCACCTATGTAATGAAAGTCAGTCAAGTAATCATGACCCCATACGCAAAACATATGGGGGTCCTACAATACTGGTATCGTCTCAAAGAAGGTTCAAACACTAATGACGATAAAGGTAATAACGTCATCCTGAGAGAACAATATCCAGCTGTATCTCATTACAAACAACGTAGTTAACAATACAATTCTGTCTACCCTACAAATTACGTCTGATTCTTTCAACTCTGCTTTACAAAGTTATGCAAATTAGATGCATTTCCGTCACTGAGCTACCCGAGAAAGGTATCCCTTATTGCATTATCCCAGTCTCCTGCACCTCATATCCATCCACAGGATGGATATGAGGTGCACAATAACCTAGCCACCACCATCCACAGGATGGATATGAGGTGCACAATAAACTACCCACTACCATCCACAGGATGGATATGAGGTACACAATAAACTAGCCACTACCATCCACAAGATGGATATGAGGTGCACAACAAAGGGAACAAAGAGCCATACAGGATATTGCAAGAAGCCCAAATTATTTCTATTCCTATGCAAAATCCAAGCTAAGAACTACCTGTAGAATTGGACCATTATTGAGAGGAGATTCGTATACTGACGATGAACAGGAAATGAGTGAAATCCTAAAAGAACAGTATGAGTCAGTGTTCATCAACCCACTAAATGACAGCAAGGTAGAAAATGCAGAAATAGTTTTCACTCCAGCAGAAGGCCGCGCAGACCAACTAACTGACATTAGTACAAATCCCACAGATTTGGAAAAAGAAATGGACAACATGCCCACTCACTCAGCACCTGGACCAGATTCATGGAATGCTTTATTTATAAAGAAGTGCAAAGTACCATTAGCAAGAGCCCTTAGTGTTCTTTGGAGAAAGAGCTTAGATCTAGGTGAAATACCGGAGGCCTTAAAGAATGCAGACATAGCTCCTTTGCATAAGGGAGGTAGTAGAGCACTAGCTAAAAATTACAGACCAGTAGCCCTCACTTCTCACATCATAAAAATCTTTGAAAGAGTGATGAGACGGCAGATTACAAACTTCATGGACCAGCACAACCAACATAACCGAACCAGCATGGCTTTAGAGCGGGACCCGATCATGCCTGTCACAGCTGCTGAACCATTATGACAGAATTACGGAGGCGTTGGAAGACGACCAAAACGCAGATGTGATTTACACAGATTTTGCAAAGGCGTTTGACAAATGCGATCATGGAGTGATAGCTCACAAAATGAGGGCCATAGGCATTACTGGGAAAGTAGGCAGATGGATATTTGAGTTCCTAACACACAGAACACAAAAAGTAGTAGTGAACAGGGCAAGATCCAGCATCAGCGAGGTCAAAAGCTCAGTGCCCCCAAGGCACTGTCCTGGCACCTCTGCTGTTTATCATCCTCATAGCATAGATAAAAACACCCAGCACACTTTTGTATCATCATTTGCAGATGACACTAAAATAAGCATGAAAGTCACTACGGTAGAGGACACTGAAAATTTACAGGAAGACATAAGCAGGGTCTTCCAGTGGGCAGTGGAGAACATGATGTTCAATGGTGATAAGTTTCAGCTGCTTAGGTATGGAAAGAATGAAGAACTCAAAAGGAACACTATATACAAAACGCAAGAGGGTCACCACATAGAACGAAAGGAACACGTAAAGGACTTGGGAATAATTATGTCTGCTGATCTGTCTTTTAAAGACCATAAGACAAAGATCACAACAGCCAGGAAGATGACGGGGTGGGTATTGAGAACTTTCAAAACAAGGGAAATAATGTCGATGGTGACACTCTTCAAATCGCTAGTGCTCCCTCACTTAGAATACTGCTCTGTGCTGACGGCCCCGTTCAGGGCAGGAGACATATCAGAGCTGGAACAAATTCAGAGATCGTTTACGGCTCACATTGAGCCATTGAAACATCTAAATTATTGGGAACGCCTTCAAGTCTTGAACATGTACTCATTGGAGCGGAGGAGAGAGAGATACATGATAATATATACTTGGAAAGTACTTGAGGGCCTGGTCCCAAATCTGCACACTGCCATAACAACATACTGGAGTGAGAGATATGGGAGGAAGTGTAAAATAAACCCAGTGAGGAGCAGGGGTGCGGTGGGGACAATACGGGAGCACTGTATTAACATCCGGGGTCCCAGACTATTCAACATCTTACCAGAAGATATCCGAAACACGGCTGGAACCAGTGTAGAAGCCTTCAAGACGAAACTGGACAAATATCTTCACCAGGTGCCAGATCAACCAGGCTGTGATGGATATGTGAGGCAGCGGGCCTCCAGCAGCAACAGCCTGGTTGACCAGGCAAGCACCAGACGAGCCTGGCCCATGGCCGGGCTCAGAGAGTAGATAAACTCTCGAAACTCTTCAAAGGTAAAGGTATATCAAAGGTATCCACAGGATGGATATGAAGTACCCAATAAACTAACCACTACCATCCACAGGATGGTTATGAGGTGCACAATAAACTAGCCACTACCATCCTGTGGATGGTAGTGGCTAGTTTGTGTATTGTTCCAGGTACAATACAATGACTGGAACAATACACGAATAACCCTCACACAGGAGAGGGGAGCTTGCGATGATGTTTCGGCCCAACTTTAACCATTTACAGTCACACTGTGACTTCATGGTCCAAGTCGGACCGAAACGTTGCGGTAAGCTCACCTCTGCTGTGTGCGGGTTATATGTGTTAAACCTTTCTGTTTTATCACTACTAAAACGTTTCCCTTTGTTCCTGCTAAGATATATCTCATTACACTTCTCAAAACAACATTTAAACCCCT
>WNWK01021018.1:0-2500 GCA_009830355.1 Cherax destructor | reverse complement strand
CATCATGTCTGCCAACATTACAAGCTTCATTGCCAATGTTGGAGAGCTCACGCAAAGTTTTGACATGATCACCGTTGTTGAAACATTTTTGGAAGACAGTGAGCTTGAAATGTTGCTAGAATTGTTGACTACACCAGATGGATGAGACGTGTCAGGCAAGGTCAAGGAAGAAGCACTGTAGAATGCTTCTCTGAAAGTGTACAAGCCCAACTCACTGACGATGCCATTCCTAGTCACTTGGTAAGGTTATGCCTAAACCCCTAGTACCTCTGTATTAGTGTGTGCAATGTACAGACCTCAGTGGCAGCAAGCAGACCTCATCAACTTCCTAGTGGAAGTGTGAATTCCCTTATGCTTCAAAAAATTGTCAACATATTATAAATGCCGGTGACCTTAACCAACTTCTTATACAGAGGATTTTGTTCAACTCTTTATAATGTTAGACACGGAAAAACTTTGTTGACTTCATTGCTAACATCTTTGGCTCCTCCCTTGACCCAGTAGTGATTTAACTGAAGGCACCGTCACTTACTAACCTCTTGTTTATGTTGGATAATCTGACCACAACGCTGTTTTTACGACACTGAAATACCAAGAGAACGAGGTAAGGAATTCACACGTACAACCTGGCTGTGGGAAAGAGGAAACTGGCCAGCCCTTTGCTCTGAGCTCGCCACCTCCGATTGGAATGTTCTTCTCCAAGGTGATGTTGACAACCAAGAGAAAGCCTTCACTGAACACATTCTTCAACAATAACAGATCCCTCACTGGCAGTACGTAACGAAGCCTATAAATCAGCCTTGGTTCGGCTGATCTATAGGCTGCTTCTGCTAAGTACAAGGCTTCGAGAATATATATAAGAGGCATCCCACTACCTATAACAGGAACCTGCACAGGCATGGCTGTTGGCAAATGTTAGAGGTTCGAAACTGGATCATCTCTAGACTGGAGGCTGACACACAAAAAAAGCTGGCGCCATATTCAGTGGGCTCTAAAACCTGGTGGTCCTTGGTCAAGTTCAGACAAGGTTATTCACCTGATGAAATTATCCCTTCTCTAAAGAGACAGGATGGGACCATCTCTACTAGCAGACAGGAGAAAGCTGACCTCTTTGCTGAACATTTTGTTGCCACTGTGCAAGTTCCTGATCTTGCAGCGGCAAGAACTGTGTCAAAGTTGTCAGTGGTGACAATAAGGCAGGAGGAGACGTACCTTGTTCTTAAATCGCTGAACCAAGAAAACACTGTGGGCCCAGATAAGTGAGCCCAAGATTGCTGAGTAGATGTGCAGACCCGCTAGCAGCACCTCTAACTCGCACTGCCTAGTAGTGTAAATGGTCTTCTCTGTGGAAATAGGCAAATGTAGACCCTGTTCATAAAACGAAAAGCAGAGCGGAAATAATCAACTACAGACCAGTGTCACTCCTGTCAACCACTGGCAAGATTATTGAGACAACAATCTCACAGTAAATGGCAACGTTTTCGACTACCCTCTTTGTAACCATCAATATGATTTCAGAAAAGGTCACTCTGCTGCTGATGTGCTGTTAAACCTCTGCACTACGTGGCACCAGTCACTGGATGAATCCAAGGTCAGCTGGGTAGTAGCACCGGGCACTGCTGGTGCTTTCCACCGAGTATGGCACCAGGGACTCTTGGCAAAACTGCAAGCACTGGGAGTCGCTGGCTTTGCACTGTCTCAGTGTTACCTTCAAGTTTGATCTCTAAGAGTAGTACTCAACGAGACAGAGTCAACAAGACACACTAGTGATGACAGTGTTTCCCAGGGAAGTGAACGGGGCCATTGTTATATGTATACCTCAATGGCCTTCATTCCCAGAATCCCATGCATGTGCAGACGACTGTACTCTGACATTTACTTATCCAAGAGAGGAAATGCCAGCTGCTCTAAGTTAATCAATCACCAGCTTACAGCTATATCAGCCATGGGTAAACGATGGCAGGCCATTTGCTCCTGAGAAAACACAAATGATGATGGTATCTAGGCACCATGATGGTAATTATGGAGCAGTGGTAAGAACAACCGCCGCGCTATATATCTTGCAAAGAAAGCTCCCAGGAAGCTTACAGCACTTAAGACTTATCTGGCATCTGCAAGACTGTATACGAGGCACAGTTCGCTCACACCTTGAGTATGCTCCACATTCTGGACTGTCATGTCCTCCGTCTCAGCTGCTACTTTAAGACGACTCATCTCTCGCCTTGACAGATCTGTCATTTCAGCTGAGCTTTCAACACCGGAGGGATGTCAAGGCCAACGCTGAAAAGGTACCACACTTGGCTCCACTCGAGGACAGAGAAAAAGTGAGCTTCTACACCACAAGACGGGCAGCAAGCAGCAACTTCACTCTGATTGTAACCTTCTCCAGAACATAGCTACATCTGAGATCATTTATACCCAGGATGACTCGAGTCAGGAACATGTTCGTACAGCATAAACACATCAACGGAATGAAGTCAGTTGACTAAATGAAATCGAT
>WNWK01021017.1:0-34761 GCA_009830355.1 Cherax destructor | reverse complement strand
AGAGCGAAAACTAATGTCAAAGACCTGGGAGTGATCATGTCAGAGGATCTCACCTTCAAGGACCATAACACCGTAGCAATTGCATCTGCTAGAAAAATGACAGGATGGATAATGAGAACCTTCAAAACCAGGGATGCCAAACCCATGTTGACACTTTACAGATCGCTTTTTCTATCTAGGCTGGAATATTGCTGCACACTAACTGCACCTTTCAAGGCGGGTGAAATTGCTGATCTTGAAAATGTGCAGAGAACCTTCATGGCACACATAACTGCGATAAACCACCTCAATTACTGGGAACGCTTGAAGTTCCTAAACCTGTACTCTCTAGAAAGCAGGCGGGAGAGATACATTGTTATATACACATGGAAAATTCTCGAGGGATTAGTACCAAACTTGCACACGAAAATCACTCCCTACGAAAGCAAAAGACTCGGCAGGCGATGTAACATCCCCCCAATGAAGAGCAGGGGTGCCACTAGCACGTTGAGGGACAACACAATAAGTGTCAGGGGCCCAAGATTGTTCAAGTGCCTCCCAGCATACATCAGGGGGATTACCAACAAACCCCTGGCTGTCTTCAAGCAGGCACTGGACAGGTACCTAAAGTCGGTACCTGACAAGCCAGGCTGTTGTTCGTACGTTGCACTGCGTGCGGCCAGCAGTAACAGCCTGGTTGATCAGGCTCTGGTCCAACATGAGGCCTGGTCACAGACCGGGCCGCGTGGGCGTTGACCCCTTGAATTCTCTCCAGATTAACTCCAGGTAAACAAAAATCTTCAACACATCCATTGAAACTGGGCAACTACCTGAGGTGTGGAAGATGGCAAATGTAGTCCCAATTTTTAAGAAAGGAGACAGACACGAGGCATTAAACTACAGACCTGTCACTGACGTGTATAGTATGCAAAGTCATGGAGAAGATCATCAGGAGGAGAGTGGTGGAGCACCTAGAAAGACACAAGCTTATAAACGACAACCAGCACGGTTTCAGGGAAGGAAAATCCTGTGTCACAAACCTACTGGAGTTTTATGACAAGGTAACAGAAGTAAGACACGAGAGAGAGGGGTGGATAGACTGCATTTTCTTGGACTGCAAGAAGGCGTTTGACAGAGTTCCTCACAAGAGGTTAATGCAAAAGCTAGAGGATCAGGCACACGTAACAAGAAAGGCACTGCAATGGATCAGAGAATATCTGACAGGGAGGCAACAACGAGTCATGGTACGTGACGAGGTGTCAGAGAGGGCACCTGTGACGAGTGGGGTTCCACAAGGGTCAGTCCTGGGACCGGTACTGTTTTTGGTATATGTGAATGACATAACGGAAGGGATAGACTCAGAAGTGTCCCTGTTTGCAGATGATGTAAAGTTAATGAGAAGAATTAAATCAGTCGAGGATCAGGCAGGACTACAAAGAGACCTGGACAGGCTACAATCCTGGTCCAGTAACTGGCTTCTTGAATTTAACCCTGCCAAATGTAAAGTCATGAAGATCGGGGAAGGGCAAAGAAGACCGCAGACAGAGTATAGTCTAGGTGGCCAAAGTCTGCAAACCTCACTTAAGGAAAAAGATCTTGGGGTGAGTATAATACCGAGCACATCTCCTGAGGCACACATTAATCAGATAACTGCTGCAGCATACGGGCGGCTGGCAAACCTAAGAATAGCGTTCCAATACCTCACTAAGGAATCGTTCAAGACTCTGTACACCATATACGTCAGACCCATATTGGAGTATGCAGCACCAGTTTGGAACCCACACCTGGTCAAGCACGTCAAGAAACTAGAGAAACTGCAAAGGTTTGCAACAAGACTAGTCCCAGAGCTAAGGGGATTGTCCTACGAAGAAAGGTTAAGGGAAATCGGCCTGACGACACTAGAGGACAGGAGGGTTAGGGGAGACATGATAACGACATATAAAATACTGCGAGGAATAGATAAGGTGGACAGAGACAAGATGTTCCAGAGAGGGGACACAGAAACAAGGGGTCACAATTGGAAGTTGAAGACTCCTATGAGTCAAAGGGATGTTAGGAAGTATTTCTTCAGTCATAGAGTTGTCAAGAAGTGGAATAGCCTAGAAAGTGACGTAGTGGAGGCAGGAACCATACATAGTTTTAAGACGAGGTTTGATAAAGCTCATGGAGCAGGGAGAGAGAGGACCTAGTAGCAATCAGTGAAGAGGCGGGGCCAGGAGCTATGAATCGACCCCTGCAACCACAAATAGGTGAGCACACACACACAACACACACACCGCACACACACACACACACACACACACACACACACACACACACATACATACAACAGGCCTAGTGTCTAATCGACATGTGCCTAGGACAAAATGGTAACTAACAGCATTCCGACATCTTAATAAAGAATCGTTCAGGACCCTGTACACTGTGTACGTTAGGCCCATACTGGAGTATGCAGCACCAGTTTGGAACCCACATCTAGCCAAGCACGTAAAGAAGCTAGGAGAAAGTGCAAAGGGTTTGCAACAAGACCCTAGTCCCAGGAGCTAAGGGTGTATGTCCTACGAGGGGAGGTTAAGGGAAATCAACCTGAAGACACTGGAGGACAGGAGAGATAGGGGGACATGATAACGACATATAAGATACTGAGAGGAATAGACAAGGTGGACAGAGACAGAATGTTCCAGAGAGGAAACACAGAAACAAGGGAACACAACTGGAAGTTGAAGACTCAGATGAGTCAAAGGGATGTTAGGAAGAATTTTTTCAGCCATAGAGTAGTCAGGAAGTGGAATAGTCTAGCAAGTGATGTAGTGGAAACAGGAACCATACATAGCTTTAAGACAAGGTATGTTAAAGCTCATGGAGCAGGGAGATTAGGGACGCAGTAGCCGACAGTGAAGAGGCGGGGCCAGGAGCTAAGTCTCGACCCCTGTAACCACAGTTAGGTGAGTACAAACAACACACACACAGCACACACAAACACAAACACACACAGCACACACTCAACACACACACACACACACACACAACACACACACACACACACACACACACACACACACACACACACACACACACACACACTCACACACACACACACACACACACACACACACACACAAAACACACACACACACACACACAACACACACACACACACTATTGATCCACATGGCCAGGTTCTTCCCAGTAGTTGCCACATCTCGCCAGATATAAAGGTTGTGTGACTATTATCACCTCTCGCACACTAACTTTCCCCTCCCACCACTTTCTCACGTCCAAGATGGCTGCCGCAACCATTATTTAACCCAACCCGATCAAAAAGAAACTTAAAAACCAGCGATTTAAACCTTCAAATCACCTGATTTAACAAAGATAACACCTGATTGGCTGTAAAATGTATGACGTCACGGTAGCCACAGCAAATCACAGCTGCACGTAGGCAAAGTAACCAGTGATTGGGCTTGATTTCTTTGACGTCACGAAAATTCCACTAATGAGAAACGCGAGATGGTGTAGACATGTGACATCACGGCTCCGAGGGCCAATAAGAGTTCTGGAGAGAATGACACTGACTCAGTATCATTTCAGAAGTGGAGGGGATTGTATATACCTTCATTTTATCTCCCGTATTTACACTCGGTACAGCTGTAATGTGCTGTACAACGGTACGGCGACGGTACTAGGTACCAACCTCACCTAATTACTAGTACTTAGGTAACCTACGGGTCCTAATTTACCACATATGGGTCTAAAATAGTGGAAAAGGAGATTAAGATCTCAGCTGAGGGGAAAAAGTGAAATTTTCTGTTGGTACATAATTACTGTTGGTACATTATTATGTTGGTACATAATTACTGTTGGTACAAAATTACTGTTGGTACAGAATTACTGTTGGTACATAATTAATGTGTTGGTACATAATTACTGTTGGTACATTATTATGGTACATAATTGGTACATAATTGGTACATAATTACTGCTGGTACATAATTACTGTGTTGGTACATAATTATTGTTGGTACATAATTACTGTTGGTTCATAATTACTGTTCATAATTACTATTTGTACATAATTACTTTTGGTAGACAATTACCGTTGGTACATAATTAGTGTTGGTACATAATTGCTGTTATGTAATTACTGTGTTGGTACATAATTACTGTGTGTTGGTACATAATTACAGTGAGTTGGTACATAATTACAGTGAGTTGGTACCTAATTACCGTGTGTTAGTACATAATTACTGTGACGGTACATAATTATCGTGTGTTGTACATAATTACAGTGAGCTGGTACATAATTACCGTGTGCTGGTACATATATAGGCTAGTACATAATTACAGCGAGTTGGTACATAATTAGAGTTGGTACCTAATTACAGTGTGCTGGTACATAATCTCAGTGTTAGTACATAATTACAGTGTGTTGGTACATAATTACAGTGTGTTGGTACATAATTACAGTGAGTTGGTACATAATTACCGTGTGTTGGTTCATAATTAGTGAGTTGGTACCTAATTACCTTGTGCTTGTAGCTAATTACAGTGTGCCGTTACCTAATTACAGATACTTTATTTCTGATAATATTACAAAGTGGTGTGTACATATAATATTTATACATTTTATGAATTAGTTACGTATTACAAGAAGGCCAATAATATGCCTAGGTATGCCTAGGCATTTCAGGCAGTCTTATGATAGATCTTACTCAATAGTGCCACAATGAATATACTGATATTGGCATAATACCGTTTCTATATTGGAGTGTCTTAGGCAAACTTATGACTAGCTTAAGAATTATGAAGCAATAGTTGTATTAGAATTTTGGTTACAGTCATGTGCAAATTAGGGGGAGTCACAGATATCAATAAGTGTATTTTGCTGTGGATATGTGCAAGATAAAGTAGTTTTCATGTGGTTAGCTACCGGTTGGGTGCGTAAGTGAGATAAGATGTTTTTTAACGGTGCTTTTGAAAATGGAGGTTGTGTCTGCAGTTCTAGAGTTTTCAGGCAGGGAGTTCCAGATTTTAGGCCCTTTTATGCGCATTGAATTTTTGTATAGATTTAGTCGGACACGGGGAATGTCAAAGAGATGTTTATGTCTGGTATTATGTCTATGGGTCCTGTCACAACTGTCAAGAAAGTGTTTTAGCTCAGGGTTAAAGTTGGAATTTATGGTTCTATAAATGTAGATAGCAGAGTAGTAAGTATGGATGTTCTGAACAGTGAGTAGGTTTAGGTCTTTGAAGAGTGGGGGGGGGGTTGCCTAGCGTTGGATTGCGTGATAATTCTTACTGCGGCTTTTTGTTGGGTTATTATTGGCTTTAGGTGGGTAATTGCTGTTGATCCCCATGCACAAATGGCATATGTGAGGTAGGGATAGATGAGTGAATAGTATAGTGTGAGTAGGGCTGATTGTGGTACATAGTAACGTACCGTGTGTTGGTACCTAATTACAGTGCTAGTACATAATTACCGTGTGCTGGTACATAATTACAGTGTGCTGGTACATAATTACAGTGTGCTGGTACATAATTACCGTGTTTTGGTACATAATTATGGTGTTGGTACATAACCGTGTCTTGGTACATAATTATAGTGTGTTGGTACATAATTATAATGTGTTGGTATGTTGTGGGTGCTCTGTTGTGGTCCTCTGTTGTGGGTGCTCTGTTGTGGGTGCTGTTGTGGGTCCTCTGTTGTTGGTGCTCTGTTGTGGTCCTCTGTTGTGGGTGCTCTGTTGTGGGTCCTCTGTTGTTGGTGCTCTGTTGTGATCCTTTGTTGTGGGTGCTCTGTTGTGGGTCCTCTGTTGTTGGTCCTCTTTTATGGCTCTGTTGATCCTCTGTTGTACATAAGGTAGACTGTTCCACTCATCAGCTAGGTATATTGTTCCACTCATCAACTACTAGGTATATTGTTCCATTCATCAACTACTAGGTATAGTGTTCCACTTTACTAGGAAAATTGTTCCACTCAACTACTAGGTATATTGTTCCACTCATCAACTACTAGGTATATTGTTCCACTCATCAACTACTAGGTATATTGTTCCACTCATCCACTACTAGGTATACTGTTCCACTCATCAACTTCTAGGTAGACTGTTCCACTCATCAACTACTAGGCAAACTGTTCCACTCATCAACTACTAGGTAGACTGTTCCACTCATCAACTACTAGGCAGACTGTTCCACTCATCAACTACTAGGTATATTGTTCCACTCATCAACTACTAGGTAGACTGTTCCACTCATCAACTACTAGGCAGACTGTTCCACTCATCAACTACTAGGTATATTGTTCCACTCATCCAATACTAGGTATATTGTTCCACTCATCCATTACTAGGTATATTGTTCCAATCAACTACTAGGCAGACTGTTCCAGTCAACTACTAGGCAGACTGTTCCAGTCAACTACTAGGCAGACTGTTCCAGTCAACTACTAGGTAGACTGTTCCACTCATCAACTACTAGGCAGACTGTTCCACTCATCAACTACTAGGCAAACTGTTCCACTCATCAACTACTAGGTAGACTGTTCCACTCATCAACTACTAGGTAGACTGTTCCACTCATCAACTACTAGGCAGACTGTTTCACTCATCAACTACTAGGCAGACTGTTCCACTCATCAACTACTAGGTAGACTGTTTCACTCATCAACTACTAGACAGACTGTTCCACTCATCAACTTCTAGGTAGACTGTTCCACTCATCAACTACTAGGCAAACTGTTCCACTCATCAACTACTAGGTAGACTGTTCCACTCATCAACTACTAGGCAGACTGTTCCACTCATCAACTACTAGGTATATTGTTCCACTCATCAACTACTAGGTAGACTGTTCCACTCATCAACTACTAGGCAGACTGTTCCACTCATCAACTACTAGGTATATTGTTCCACTCATCCACTACTAGGTATATTGTTCCACTCATCCATTACTAGGTATATTGTTCCAATCAACTACTAGGCAGACTGTTCCAGTCAACTACTAGGCAGACTGTTCCAGTCAACTACTAGGCAGACTGTTCCAGTCAACTACTAGGCAGACTGTTCCAGTCAACTACTAGGCAGACTGTTCCAGTCAACTACTAGGCAGACTGTTCCAGTCAACTACTAGGCAGACTGTTCCACTCAACTACTAGGCAGACTGTTCCACTCAACTACTAGGTAGACTGTTCCACTCATCAACTACTAGGTAAACTGTTCCACTCATGAACTACCCTATTACCAAACCAGTACTTTCCTTATACTTTCTAAATCTAAACTTATCTAATTTGAATCCATTATTGCGGGTTCTCTCTTGGAGGGATATCCTGAAGACATAATTTATATCCCCTTTGTTAATACCCATCTTCCACTTGTACACTTCGGTCATGTTTCTCCTCATTCTTCGTCTTACAAGTGAATGTAATTTAAGGGTCTTCAATCTTTCTTCATATGGAAGATTTCTAATGCTATGTATTAATTTTGTCATTCGTCGCTGAATGTTTTCTAGCGAATTTCTATCCATTCTGTAATATGGAGACCAGAACTGAGCTGCGTAATCTGAGGTCTTGTTAATGATGTGTACAGCTGTAGTATAACTGATGGACTTCTGTTGTTTACGCTTCTTGATATAAATTCCAGTAATCTGTTTGCCTTATTTCGTACACTTAGGCATTGCTGTCTTGGTGTCAAGTTCTTGTATACCATAACTCCCAAATACTTTTTGCATTCTGTGTGGGGAAAGGTTGGATAAATACATGGGAAGTTCTGATAAGGACTTTTTTTGTATTGGCCAGTAGGTCTCTTGTAGTGCTCCTCCATTCTTACATCCTTAAATGCATTAAATCAGTCGTGTCCCTGAAATAATAAGGATGTGATCCAGTGTCTAGAGAGGATCAGATCCTCAGTGGTACTGGAAGTATATTAAAGACACACAATACTTAGGATAAAACAAGAGGCATATAAGCTAGAGAGAGTTGCTTCCTGTAGAGACAAACATGAATCACAGGCTGAAGTGTGGATGGAAGAACTGCCTAGAGTAGTGGAAGATGCTGAACTGAAATTGAATGAATCGAGAGAAAGAGATAAGCCAAAACCTTGTGTAGCTTCAAATTTAGGTTAGATAAATACCTGAGTGAGAGGGGTCAGATTTGAGTGTGACTTGTACAAGAGTTGGTAGGGTTGTCAAAACCTGTTCCTTGGGTAGCACTGAAAGTGGGTTAGGCAAGTGTTTTGAAGTGAGTTTGGGTTTGAGAAGAACCTGCGTAGTATGGGTCAGTAGGCCTCCTGCAGTGTTCCTCCATTAACAGCATCATGCACTCTGGCCCAGACTCGTGCAACTCAAGAACTGCAAGAAACTATGGAAAAATAAACACATAAGCTGTATAATGTGATACTTTATTGACAACGTTTCGCCCACTGTGTGGGCGAAACGTTGTCAACAAAGGATCAAATTATATTGTTTATGTAGATGAATGGCTCAGAGAACCGACAAGTTGATAAATTAGACACATATACAACACTTGGGTATCTTTACTGAGGAAACGTTTCGCCACACAGTGGCTTCATCAGTCCAATACAAAGCAGAATGGTGAAGAACAGGAGGAGTTTGAGGCAGTACTGCTTATGTGTTTATTTTTCCATTGTGTCGGTATTTTATACCATTTATTTGCAAGAAACTGTCATTTGCTTCAAAAATTCTATGGAGAGGGAACCTAGACACAGAGGGTCATCCCACAGTCACTTAAAACAACAGATATAGCACCACTTTGTAAAGGTGGTAGCAAACCAATAGCAAAGAACTATAGACCAATAGCACTGACGTCCCACAATACAATTTCTGAGAGATTTTCAGAAAGTTAGATCACTACCACATGCAGACCCATCAGTTGTACAACCCAGGGCAGCACAGGTTTAGCGCAGGTCACTGCTGCCTCTCACTACTACTGGACCACTATGGCATGGTCTTGGATGGTCACTACTACTGTACCACTATGACATGGTCTTGGATGGTCACTCCTGCCTCTCACTACTACTGGACCACTATGACATGGTCTTGGATGGTCACTCCTGCCTCTTACAACTACTGTACCACTATGACATGGTCTTGGATGATCACTACTACTGGACCACTATGACATGGTCGGATGGTCACTCCTGCCTCTCACAACTACTGAACCATGACATGGTCTTGGATGATCACTCCTGCCTCTCACAACTACTGGACCACTATGACATGGTCTTGGATGGTCACTCCTGCCTCTTACAACTACTGTACCACTATGACATGGTCTTGGATGATCACTACTACTGGACCACTATGACATAGTCGGATGGTCACTCCTGCCTCTCACAACTACTGAACCATGACATGGTCTTGGATGATCACTCCTGCCTCTCACAACTACTGGACCACTATGACATGGTCTTGGATGGTCACTCCTGCCTCTCACAGCTACTGGACCACTATGACAAGGTCTTGGATGGTCACTACTGTCTCTCTCAACTACTGGACCACTATGACATGGTCTTGGATTGTCACTACTGCCTCTCACAACTATTGGACCACTATAACATGGCCTTGGATGGTCATTACTTTCTCTCTCAACTACTGGACCACTATGATATGGTCTTGGATGGTCATTACTTCCTCTCTCAACTACTGGACCACTATGATATGGTCTTGGATGGTCATTACTTCCTCTCTCAACTACTGGACCACTATGATATGGTCTTGGATGGTCATTAATTCCTCTCTCAACTACTGGACCACTGTTATGGTCTTGGATGGTCATTACTGCTTCTCTCAACTACTGGAACACTATAACATGGCCTTGGATGGTCATTACTTCCTCTCTCAGCTACTGGACCACTATGATATGGTCTTGGATGGCCATTACTGCCTTTATAAACCCATGATGCCCTGGGTTGTGCAATTGTTGTGATTCCATGTGATCAGTAATCTTGTTTCTTCAGACACTCGAAGATATTGATAATGTGGGTCAGCAGCACTGTCCATAGCTGTTTGTGATTGTTTTACTGCCACATTTGTGGAGTGGTGGCTATAACAGTGGGTCTTAAGGACTGTGTGATGATTCCGGTGTTCAGGTGCGTTCTTCGGAGACTATTCAAGGCATAAACTCACTGGAGCGGAGGAGTAAGTAAGTTTATTCAGGTATACACAAATACATTTTCATACATTATCATACATAGCATCATATGTGTAGACAACCTAGGATAACCCAAAAAAGTCAGACAGAGTGACTTATTTCCATTGGGGTCCTTTTTATACTTTAATATTTTACATTGTAGGATATATATGTTATTATATTATAAAGGATATATGTATACTAGGAATAAGATAAAAAGAGTTATTTACATATACATGTGTGTTAGCTAAAATAATAAAAAATCATTCTCCTCCCTTTCTGTCGCTACATTCATTAGGTACCTTTTGGTTCTCTTCTTGAACTGGCTCATGCTATGACTGGCTTTGACATATGCAGGCAGTCTGTTCCATTCCTTTATTGCCTGGCCTATCTGACATCACCCTGATGCCAAATGACTTCGAAAAGGCAATAAATGACATGCCCATGCACTCAGCTCCAGGCCCAGACTCGTGGAACTCCGTGTTCATCAAGAACTGCAAGAAGCCCCTATCACATGCTTTTAACATCCTATGGAGAGGGAGCATGGACACTGGGGTCGTCCCGCAGCTACTAAAAACAACAGACATAGCCCCACTCCACAAAGGGGGCAGTAAAGCAATAGCAAAGAACTACAGACCAATAGCGCTAACGTCCCATATAAAAATCTTTGAAAGGGTTCTAAGAAGCAAGATCGCCACTCATCTTGATGCTCATCAATTGCACAACCCAGGGCAGCATGGGTTTAGAGCAGGCCGCTCCTGTCTGTCCCAACTACTGGACCACTACGACAAGGTCCTGGATGCACTAGAAGACAAACAGAATGCAGATGTTATATACACAGACTTTGCAAAAGCCTTTGACAAGTGTGACCATGGTGTAATAGCACACAAAATGCGTGATAAAGGAATAACAGGAAAAGTTGGTAGATGGATCTATAATTTCCTAACAAATAGAACACAAAGAGTAGTAGTCAACAGAGTAAAGTCTGAGGCAGCTACTGTGAAAAGCTCTGTTCCCATCCTGTTCCTCATCCTCATAAAGGACATAGACAGGGATATAAGCCACAGTGCTGTGTCTTCCTTTGCAGATGACACCCGAATCTGTATAACAGTGTCCACCGTTGAAGACACTGCAAGACTCCAAGCAGACATAAACCAAATCTTTAAATGGGCTGCAGAAAACAATATGAAGTTCAATGATGAGAAAGTTCAATTACTCAGATACGGAAAACGTGAAGAAATTAAAATCTCATCGGAGTACAAAACTAATTCCAACCACACAATAGAGCGAAAAACTAATGTCAAAGACCTGGGAGTGATCATGTCAGAGGATCTCACCTTCAAGGACCATAACACCGTAGCAATTGCATCTGCTAGAAAAATGACAGGATGGATAATGAGAACCTTCAAAACCAGGGATGCCAAGCCCATGTTGACACTTTACAGATCACTTGTTCTATCTAGGCTGGAATATTGCTGCACACTAACTGCACCTTTCAAGGCGGGTGAAATTGCTGACCTTGAAAATGTGCAGAGAACCTTCACCGCACGCATAACTGCGATAAACCACCTCAATTACTGGGAACGCTTGAAGTTCCTAAACCTGTACTCTGTAGAACGCAGGCGGGAGAATACATTATTATATACACATGGAAAATTCTCGAGGTTAGTACCAAACTTGCACACAAAAATCACTCCGTACGAAAGCAAAAGACTCGGCAGGCGATGTAACATCCCCCCAATGAAGAGCAGGGGTGCCACTAGCACGTTGAGGGACAACACAATAAGTGTCAAGGGCCCAAGATTGTTCAACTGCCTCCCAGCATACATCAGGGGGATTACCAACAAACCCCTGGCTGTCTTCAGCAGGCACTGGACAGCACCTAAGTCGGTACCTGACCAGCCGGGCTGTGGTTCGTACGTTGGACTGCGTGCGGCCAGCAGTAACAGCCTGGTTGATCAGGCTCTGGTCCAACATGAGGCCTGGTCACAGACCGGGCCGCAGGGGCGTTGACCCCTGGAATTCTCTCCAGGTAAACTGACTGTGGGAACTACAAAGTTGTGCTCTCTCCCCCTAGTACTATGACTGCTTTGGTTCTCAGCCTTTACAAAATTGGCAGCAAGATATTCTGGACACTGTGAGCAATTTTATAAACTTGATTTAATTTAAGTTGTTTTATTCTCTCTTCAATATTCAGCATATCCAATTGTTGTAATTCATCCTGGCCTACATGCTCTCTTGGACTCAGGTCCAGGATGAATCTTACCATTTTGTTCTGGCTGATTTGCAGCTTTCAGTTTTTTTGTCAAGGTAGAGTACCATGAAGAGCAAGCGTAGGAGAGAGAGATACACGATAATATATACCTGGAAAGTACTCCAGGGGCTGGTCCAAATCTGCACACACTGTCATAACAAACTGGAGTGAGAGATATGGGAGGAAGTGTAAGATAAACCCAGTGAGGAGCAATGATGCAGTGAGCACAATAAGTGAACACTGTATCAGCATTTGTGGCCCCAGACTATTCAACATCTTACCAGAAGATATCAGAAACACTGCTGGAACAAGTGCATAAGTCTTCAAGATATCAGAAACACTGCTGGAACAAGTGCATAAGTCTTCAAGATATCAGAAACACTGCTGGAACAAGTGCATAAGTCTTCAAGATATCAGAAACATTGCTGGAACAAGTGCATAAGTCTTCAAGATATCAGAAACACTGCTGGAACAAGTGTAGAAGTCTTCAAGATATCAGAAACACTGCTGGAACAAGTGTAGAAGTCTTCAAGATATCAGAAACACTGCTGGAACAAGTGCATAAGTCTTCAAGATATCAGAAACATTGCTGGAACAAGTGCATAAGTCTTCAAGATATCAGAAACACTGCTGTAACAAGTGTAGAAGTCTTCAAGATATCAGAAACACTGCTGTAACAAGTGTAGAAGTCTTCAAGATATCAGAAATACTGCTGGAACAAGTGCATAAGTCTTCAAGATATCAGAAACATTGCTGGAACAAGTGCATAAGTCTTCAAGATATCAGAAACACTGCTGGAACAAGTGTAGAAGTCTTCAAGATATCAGAAACACTGCTGGAACAAGTGCATAAGTCTTCAAGATATCAGAAACACTGCTGGAACAAGTGTAGAAGTCTTCAAGAGGAAACTGGACAAGTATCTTCACCAGGTGGTAGATCAACGAGGCTGTGATGGATATGTGGGCCAGCAAACCACCAGCAGCAACAGCCTGGTTGATCAGGCAAGTACCAGACAAGCCTGGCTCATGGCCAGGCTCTGGGAGTAGTAAGTCTCTCGAAACTCATCAAAGGTATATTAAAATCTATCACTTATTGTCATTGTAGATTCCATCTGCTTTAGGCAGATTTTACCCATAACAAAGTATTTAGGATTTTCAATTTCAATGACGTCTTTTGTTCTTCTGGATATTGTATGAGGCATTCAGTTTCAGGTCAGTTTTCCAGCAACCTTCCTAGTATTTGTCTGTGTTCAGAAAGTCCACAGATACTAAGAAGCTATGTGATTCTTCTCTTCCTCTGTAGAGGAAGCATCTCTCCTTTCCTAATCTGCATTTTCTCTTTTCTCAATGGTCCGTATCTAGAGCATACTTCTAGTGTCACTGACATCCTCTCTAGATACTGGTTCAAATAATAATAATCTATATACAAGTACATGATACAACTTATACAGACCATAGATGACATCAATGACATACTTTATAGAAAGTCCCTGGTTATACAGACCATAGCTGACATCAGTGACATACTGTATAGAAAGTCCCTGGTTATACAGGCCATAGCTGACATCATTGATGTCAGGTATGGTCTGTATAAGTTGCATCATGTACTTTTAGAATTGAACATTATTATTATTATTATTATTATTATTGACACAGTGTAAATAAAAAAATCGACATTTAAACAGACCTGTTGTCTGGTTTTTCTGTTAGACCCGAACAGACTGTTGTTTGGGATCCGTATTTCATTGTTTGTCAACAATGTAGCCAGTGAGTCCACTAATACAACTGTATTTTGTTGTATTACTGTATAATTGTTGCTACTTGTTGACCCATGTATGTACAGTGTACTTGTTTTGTTCCACTGTCCTTGTTTTGTACCACCGTCCTTGTTTTGTACCACCGTCCTTGTTTTGTACCACTGTCCTTGTTTTGTACCACTGTCCTTGTTTTGTACCACCGTTCTTGTTTTGTACCACCGTCCTTGTTTCGTACCACCGTCCTTGTTTTGTACCACCGTCCTTTTGTACCACCGTCCTTGTTTTGTACCACCGTCCTTGTTTTGTACCACCGTCTTTGTTTTGTACCACCGTCCTAGTTTAGTACTACCATCCTAGTTTTGTACCACCATCCTTGTACCACCGTCCTAGTTTTGTACCACCATCCTTGTTTTGTACCACTGTCCTTGTTTTGTACCACCGTCCTTGTTTTGTACCACCATCCTAGTTTTGTACCACCATCCTTATACCACCGTCCTAGTTTTGTACCACCGTTCTTGTTTTGTACCACTTTCCTTGTTTTGTACCACTGTCCCTGTTTTGTTCATCCCTGTTTTGCACCATTCTTGTTTTGTTCCACCATCCTTGCTTTGTACCACCGTCCTTGTTTTGTTCCACCATCCTTGCTTTGTACCACCGTCCTTGTTTTGTACCACCGTCCTTGTTTTGTACCACTGTCCTTGTTTTGTACCACTGTCCTTGTTTTGTACCACTATCGTTGTTTTGTACCACTGTCCATGTTTTGTTCCGTCCTGGTATCCCTGGTATTGTGGGTTATAGTTAAGACACAATTCATGAAGTAGGAAGTGTATTGTGGGTCCTGTTGTGATTGTGTAAGAATGTTGACCAGTGTGTTAGTGTGTGTGTGTGTGTGAGCAAGGTGTGTGTGTGTGTGTGTGTGTGTGTGTGAGAGAGAGAGAGAGAGAGAGAGAGAGAGAGAGAGAGAGAGAGAGAGAGAGAGAGAGTTTACTATAAAGTCAGAGGCATTGTATACAATCTTGTGACATTGTATACTATCTTGTGACATTGTATACTATCTTGTGACATTGTATACTATCTTGTGACATTGTATACTATCTTGTGACATTGTATACTATCTTGTGACATTATATACAATCTTTTGACATTGTATACTATCTTGATTCATTGTAAACTATCACTCAGTTTTCGAGGCTTGAAGATTACCTACTGTAGTGAGCTTTCATTTTACGGTCTAAAGCTCTACTGACTTGTGGAGCTTTACATCTCTGATGGTCTTAGTAAAGCCTCTAACACTGAGCTTGGTAAAGCTCTACAGAAATAAGAGAGACAAGAGAGAAACACAGAGAGAGAGAAACACAGAGAGAGAGAGAGAGACAGAGAGAGAGAGAGAGAGAGTGAATCACCATTTCCAGGAAGCTTTACTGAGGGTAGCCCAGTCATGCATGACTCTGTATACACACACACACACACACACAGCAGGAGGAGAGAGAGTGGACCTAGTAGCTAGTAGAGGCAGGGCCAGGAGCTGTGAATCGACCCCAGCAACCACATATGAGTGAGTACATTGGATCAGTAGAACCACTGGTCCAGTTCCACACTGGACCAAAAGAACCATTGGACCACTAGTGGTTCAGGTTAAGGGGAGAAAGTCTGGTGAGAGTGAGAGTGAATCCGGGTCCATCTTGTTTACGTTTGTGACTAAGAATCCGTCTGAATCCAGCACTTTGCTGGCACTGTTCCATTGTTCCTCCCTGTCAGTCCTATCAGTTCCTCTTAAGATTTTGTAGACAGTGATCATATCTCTCCTTGTCCTCTCCTCTAAGGCTGTCAGGTTTAGATCATTCAACCTCTCCTTATTGACTTTCAATTTCTTCACGTGTTTGACTAGGTGTCGGCTTCATGTTGGGGCCGTGTACTCGGTGACTGGTTGTTCCAGGGTTGGCTGATCTTGCTTTGGTTTCTGATATTAGACGGTTTTTCGTGTATGTGTGGAGCTAGGTGTTACGTTCTCTGACTCTGTACTTACCTGGAGTTTACCTGGAGAGAATTCCATTGGTCAACGCCCCTGCGGCCCGGTCTGTGACCAGGCCTCATGTTGGACCAGAGCCTGATCAACCAGGCTGTTACTGCTAGCCGCACGCAGTCCAACGTACGAACCACAGCCTGGCTGGTCAGGTACCGACTTAAAGTGCCTGTCCAGTGCCTGCTTGAAGACAGCCAGGGGTTTATTGGTAATCCCCCTGATGTATGCTGGGAGGCAGTTGAACAATCTTGGGCCCTTGACACTTATTGTGTTGTCTCTCAGCGTGCTAGTGGCACCCCTGCTCTTCATTGGGGGGATGTTACATCGCCTGCCGAGTCTTTTGCTTTTGTAGGGAGTGACTCTCGTGTGCAAGTTTGGTACTAATCCCTCGAGAATTTTCCACGTGTATATAATAATGTATATCTCCCGCCTGCGTTCTAGGGAGTACAGGTTTAGGAACTTGAAGCGTTCCCAGTAATTTAGGTGGTTTATCGCAGTTATGTGTGCAGTGAAGGTTCTCTGTACATTTTCTAGGTCAGCAATTTCACCTGCCTTGAAAGGTGCAGTTACTGTGCAGCAATATTCCAGCCTAGATAGAACAAGCGATCTGTAAAGTGTCAACATGGGCTTGGCATCCCTGGTTTTGAAGGTTCTCATTATCCATCCTGTCATTTTTCTAGCAGATGTGATTGCTACGGTGTTATGGTCCTTGAAGGTGAGATCCTCTGACATGATCACTCCCAGGTCTTTGACATTAGTTTTTCGCTCTATTGTGTGGTTGGAATTAGTTTTGTACTCCGATGAGATTTTAATTTCCTCACGTTTTCCGTATCTGAGTAATTGAAATTTCTCATCATTGAACTTCATATTGTTTTCTGCAGCCCATTTAAAGATTTGGTTTATGTCTGCTTGGAGTCTTGCAGTGTCTTCAACGGTGGACACTGTCATACAGATTCGGGTGTCATCTGCAAAGGAAGACACAGCACTGTGGCTTATATCCCTGTCAATGTCTGATATGAGGATGAGGAACAGGATGGCAGCGAGTACTGTGCCTTGTGGAACAGAGCTTTTCACAGTAGCTGCCTCAGACTTTACTCTGTTGACTACTACTCTTTGTGTTCTATTTTTTTTATTAACACATCGGCCGATTCCCACCAAGGCAGGGTGGCCCGAAAAAGAAAAACTTTCATCATCATTTACTCCATCACTGTCTTGCCAGAGGGGTGCTTTACACTACAGTTATAAATCTGCAACATTAACACCTCTCCTTCAGAGTGCAGACACTGTACTTCCCATCTCCAGGACTCAAGTCCGGCCTGCCGGTTTCCCTGAATCCCTTCATAAATGTTACTTTGCTCACACTCCAACAGCACGTCAAGTATTAAAAACCATTTGTCTCCATTCACTCCTATCAAATACGCTCACACATGCTTGCTGGTGTTGCTTGGAGGTTCTTTCGTAGATTGGGTAATGAACAGACGAGTTTGGGATGGTAACTTGGTATATTGAGATCGAATAGATAGGGTGGAATTCTCAGAGCCGTAGGCCTGCGTGTCTGTCCTGCACTGTGGTCTGGTGTGACTCGATTCCTGCTCCAGGAAGATCTTATTCTTACTGTGAAGCCACCAGCACCTATCAGTGACTTTGTTATGAACCAAGAATTACTGTATCGCGTAACCGAGCTGGGAACACCTAGTAGACAGGCATACCAGTTAGTAATTCCTTAGTCACTAGTAAAAGTAGCTTTACAGCTAATTCACGATGCACCAGGTGTTGCACACCCTGGTATGGATCGTTCAATTAAACAAACCAGATTGAAGTACTTTTGGCCTTGTATGGCAAATGATATTACCGAGTATGTTAAGAAGTGTAGTGTTTGTATGAAACACAAGGGTAATATCAATGGTCCCAATCCTATCCAGATGTATCCCACTACTAGTGATCCATGGGAAAGAGTTGCAATAGATCTGCTAACTAATTTTCAATGTACAACGCAAGGCAATAAACATCTGTGTGTGATGGTCGATCATTTCACCAGATATTGTGAGTTAGTTCCTTTTCCAGACAAGACTGCCGAGACAGTAGCTAAAGCATTTAAGGAACGTATAATCTAAAGACATACCACTCCTAAATCCTTAGTATCTGATAATGGAGGTGAATTTTGCAACGAGATTCTAGAAAATCTATGTGCCTTGTATAAGATTACTAAATCAACCATTGTTCCTCACCATCCTGCCAGCAATGGTTTAGCAGAAAGAACTAATAAAAAAGTACTCAATGTCTTGAGAGCCACTGTTAATCCCAATAGTTCAACCTGGGATGAAGTTATACCTGATGTTCAATGTGCTATAAATTCTGCTTTCAATGTTTCTATAGGTGATACGCCACATTACGCCTTGTATGGTGTTGACAAGCGTTTGCCTTATGAGTTGCTATATTCTAATCCAAAACCGTCGTATAACCCTGATGATTTCATAGCAACTCGTACCAGCCAAGCTCAGAGTGTTTTCAGAAGAATCCGTGAAACGCTTCATAAGACAACAGTAGAATTTACTAGAGTAAGTAATTCTCGAGCTAAACCAACTAAAATTAAAATAGGTTCGAGAGTAATGATTACTAATTTTAATAAAACTTCTGCAATGCCTAAATTAGCCCAAAAGTTTGTTGGCCTGTATCGAGTAGTTTAAGGAATCGCATTTGGATCATATGAAGTTAGTATGCGATGATGACGAAGTCCCTGACAATCAGACTAGTGAGACAGAATCTGATAATTCCCCTGTTGCTGTACCCTCTACCTCTAATGATCAGTCAGATCAACCTGAATGTCGTTATTCCCTACGTACACGACAAGTGTTGAGAAATCCTCAAGTATCATTTGTAGATACCAGTGTAGATCCTCCTCAATCAGAAGTTGAGTTACCTATAATAATACTTTAATAATAATACTTTATTGAGACATGGTACAATGATACATGGTAGACATAGTTATACATAGTTATTACATAGTTATTACATAGTTATTACATAGTTATTAATGAGATGTACATGCCAAAAGCCCCTAATATGCTGTGCATTGCGGGCAGAGTTTGATCCACCCAGAGATGATAATCATACAGCCTATATCAATCTCACCCTAGCAGAGTTGGGGTTAAATGTAAATAATCTGTATAGATAAATAATGTAGTAAGTGTTCAACTGTGTGTTATAATATCAACTTAATATTATTCAAATTTTTTTTTAATGTGTTCACGTTCTCTCCAAATTCTGAGAATTAACAGTATAGATTTGAGTGCACCAGATCTACCTTGTCTGTTAATCACTACCTTCTTGTAAATATATTTCCTCAGAATTCGTAGATCACATGAAGACGATTCGATCAATCAACATATATTAATTTTCTTTCTCTTTTATCATGATTTTCTAGAAATGAGCTCATTTAGTTATTTAATTCCTTTGTATCATGATATATCATATAGTAAAGTAGATTGTTCTGTCACGATAAGATCTATGTGAAGTATAAGATTCAACTGTTGTGTACTTTGATATTGTATAGAATCAGCTCAGAGTCGTACGCCTGTTGTCTTTAGTTTGTATAGAGGTATGTCGAGACGACATACGTACCGTAGCCGAGCTGTCACTGTAAGCTCAGTGAGAGTTCATAGGGTATAACCGTTTCTGCTCACGTGACCAACCGATGCAACCGTTAGCCCAATGTCAAAGGTCACCCATGTCAAAGGTCAATACTTTAAACGCTATGAGCCCTGCTTGGGGCAGTGCCTCAGTTACCATCCAGACACTGTGTATAGAAGAACCAGGCCTGCGAACTCTGAGATTCCACCCTGTCTAATTGCCTTAATATACCAAGTTACCATCCCAAACTCGTCTGTTCATTACCCAATCTACGAAAGAACCTCCACGCACGCAACACTGGAAGTCCAAGCCCCTCGCACAGAAAACCTTCTTTACCCCCTCCCTCCAACCTTTCCTAGGCCAACCCCTACCCAGCCTTCCCTCCACTACAGATTTATACACTCTCGAAGTCATTCTGTCTCGTTCCATTCTTTCTACATGTCCGAACCACCTCAACAACCCCTCCTCAGCTCTCTGGATAATAGTTTTTTTTAATCCCGCACCTCCTCCTAATTTCCAAACTCCGAATTCTCTGCATTATATTCACACCACACATTGACCTCAGACATGACATCTCCACTGCCTTCAGCCTTCTCCTCGTTGCAACATTCATCACCCATGCTTCACACCCATATAAGAGTGTTGGTATAACTATACTCTCATACATTCCCCTCTTTACTTCCATGGACAAAGTTCTTTGTCTCCACAGACTCCGAAGTGCTCCACTCACCCTTTTCCCCTCATCAATTCTATGATTCACCTCATCCTTCATAGACAGATCTGCTGACATGTCCACTCCCAAATATCTGAATACATTCACCTCCTCCATACTCTCTCCCTCCAATCTGATATCCAATCTTTCATCACCTAATCTTTTTGTTATCATCACCTTACTCTTTCCTATATTTACCTTCAATTTTCTTCTTTTACACACCCTACCAAATTCATCCACCAACCTCTGCAACTTCTCTTCAGAATCTCCCAAAAGCACAGTGTCATCAGCAAAAAGCAACTGTGACAACTCCCACTTTGTATTTGATTCTTTATCTTTTAACCCCACACCTCTTGCCAAGACCCTTGCATTCACTTCTCTTACAACCCCATCTATAAATATATTGAACAACCACGGTGACATCACACATCCTTGTCTAAGGCCCACTTTTACTGGGAAATAGTCCCCCTCCCTCCTACACACATTAACCTGAGCCTCACTATCCTCATAAAAACTCTTCACTGCTTTCAGTAACCCTCCTATTCCATACACCTGCAACATCTGCCACATTGCCCCCCTATCCACCCTATCATACGCCTTTTCCAAATCCATAAATGCCACAAAAACCAATTTACCCTTATCCAAATACTGTTCACCTATATGTTTCACTGTAAACACTTGGTCTACACACCCCTACCTTTCCTAAAGCCCCTTGTTCATCTGCTATCCTGCTTTCTGTCTTACTCTTAATTCTTTCAATAATAACTCTACCATACACTTTCCAGTACTCAAAACATCCGACTTATTCCCTATAATTTTGAACTCTCTTTTGTCCCCTGTGCCTTATACAAAGGAACATACATGCTCTCTGCCAATCCCTAGGTACCTTACCCTCTTCCATACATTTATTAAATAATAGCACCAACCACTCCAAAACTATATCCCCACCTGCTTTTAACATTTCTATCTTTATCCCATCAATCCCAGCTGCCTTACCCCTTTCATTCTACCCACTGCCTCACAAACTTTCCCCACACTCACAACTGGCTCTTCCACACTCCTACAAGATGTTATTCCTCCTTGCCCTATACACGAAATCACAGCTTCCTGTCTTCATCAACATTTAATAACTCCTCAAAATATTCCCTCCATCTTCCCAATACCTCTAACTCTCCATTTAATAGTTAGGCAGAGAAGAACTGGATATCACATTGGAGGGAGGGAGTATGGAAGAAGTGAATGTCAAGATATTTGGGAGTAGATTTATCAGCAGATTGGCTTATGAAAGATGAGGTTAACCATAGAATAGATGAAGGAAAAATGTGAGTGGTCATTGAGGTATCTGTGAAGAGAAAAACGTTATCCATGGAGGCATAATAGGGAATGTATGAGACTACAGTGGTCCCTCGGTTTTCGTGCATCTCCAAACTCGAACATTTATGTAAGTGTATTTTTGTAAGTGCTGTTGCAAGTGTATTTTTGGGGGTCTGAAATGGACTAACTTACGTATTATTTCTTAAGGAAGTAAATTCGTTGGGTAATGGCACTTGAGCAGCATTCTGGAACGAATTTTCGGCGAAAACCGCGGGACCACTGTACAGTGGACCCTCGCTATTCGAATTTAATCCGTTCCAGGAGCTTGTTCTTAACGTGAAATGTTCGAAAGGCAATTTAATTTTTCCCATAAGAAATAATGGAAATACAATTAATCCGTTCCAGAAATCCAAAAATATATAAAAAATAATATATTTTAATAAAATTAAGCTTCTACATAGACAAAAACATTAAATACTACAGTGCCGTACTACTAAAAGTATTAGTAAATAAATGCAAGTCTTTTTACTTACCATTATTGAAGATGGTTGATGGCATATGGAAGAGAGGGAGGAGGAGGAGGAGGAGGAGGGAGGAGGAGGGAGGGAGGGTTAGTGTTTGGAAGGGAATCCCCTTCCAGAAGGACTTCAGGTACCAAAGCCCTATCTGGGGTTACTTCTTTTCTTTGTCTTTTAATCCCACTAGGACCAGCTTGGGAGTCACTGGACACTTCAACAAAATAACTGTCCACAGTCCTCTGTTTCTGGCGCCTTTTCAACATGTTCCTGAAGAAGGACATTGTTTGGTCACTGAACATGCTGCTGTTATGGCTTGTTTGAGCTTGTTCAGGGTGGTATTTTTCAACAAAACTTTGCAATCTATTCCACATTGTACACATCTCCTTAATCTCTGAAGAAGGCACCTTCTTAAGCCCCTCTTCCTCCTCCTCCGTGAATCAATAGCCTCAAATCTGGTCTGATGCTCTTCCATTTCCAGCTCTTGCAGCTCTTAGCTCTACCCTGTGGCCCTGCACTAACTCTTCCACATCATCGCCACTCACCTCCAACCCCATGGACTTGCCCAATTCCACAATACAGTCCACAACAGGCACAGGGTCAGCAGGGTCAGGGTCAGCCTCAAACCCTTCAAAATCCCTCTGTTGGACACAACCTGGCCACAATGGTCTCCAAGCAGAGTTCAAAGTCCCTGAAGTCACTCCCAAGCCTTGCCTATAAGGCCTATGCAGCTGTAGATATTGAAATGATTCTTCCAGAACTCTCTAAGGGTCAATTCACTGTCCGAGGTCATTTCAAAGCACTTTTCAAACACTGCTTTTGTGTAGAGTTTTTGAAGTTACAGATGACCTGCTGGTCCATGGGCTGGAGGAGAGGAGTGGTGTTAGGAGGCAAGAACTTCAGTTTTATAAATTTGAAGTCTTCACACAGTAGGTCTTCCATGTTTTGAGGATGTGAAGGAGCATTGTCCAGCAACAGGAGGCACTTTTTGTCCAAACCCTTTTCCTGTAGGTATTTTCTCACACTGGGGCCAAACACTTCATGGATCCAGTCACTGAAAAGGTGCTTTGTGACCCATGCATTCTGACTAGCTCTCCACAAGACACACAATCTACTTTTGACGACATTGTCTCTCTTGAACACTCTGGGATTTACTGAGTGATACACTAGTAGCATTACACTAGTAGCATTACTACACATCATGAGAGTTAGCCTGTCTTTCATAGGCTTGTGTCCTGGCAGTGCCTTTTCTTCCTGAGTAATGTAGGTCCTGTTGGGCATTTTCTTCCAAAACAGGCCTGTTTCATCACAATTGAACACTTGTTCAGGTTTCAATTTTTCAGTCTTTATGTAGTCCTGAAACTCCTTTATGAATTTTTCAGCTGCATGTTTGTCTGAACTGGCAGCCTCACCATGCCTTACCACATTATGTATGCCACTACGATTTTAAATTTCTCAAATCAGCCTTTGCTGGCTTTAAATTCACTACCATTACAATCAGCACTGGTTGCAGGCATTTTCTTTAAAAGATCGGCATGCAAGTTCCTTGCCTTTTCACAAATAATTGACTCAGACACACTATCACCCGCTAACTCTTTATCCTTGATCCACACCAGCAACAACTTCTCAATCTCTTCGATTATTTGTGGTCTGTTTTTGGCTCGCACAGTAACACCTTTTGCAACATCAGCTTGCTTAATTTCTTCCTTCTTAAGCAGGATAGAAGCGATAGTTGACCTGTTTTTGCCATATATCCTGGCAAGATCACACAATCGCACACCACTCTCGTATTTTTGTATTATTTCCTTCTTCATTTCTACGGTGTTTCTACTTTTATCAGCCCAGGGTACCACTAGGAACTATCTTGGACCCATGGTAGCTTATTTCACAGTCGCACTTAATGAACAAACTCCAAAAATTATAATTAAGTGTGAAATGTCTGGGGAAGCGTGCAGGGTATTGTTCTCTCGAGTGTAAACGCGGACTGGCTCTCCACGCCTGCGCTGTGAGGCACTCAAGCGCCTGGGCCGACAGGTCACGAACGTATTCGTTCGACTCGTGATAATTTGTTCGCATGACGATATCAAATTTTATACTAATGACGATTTGTTCGACTGCCGAGCCGTTCGAATAGCGGGGTCCACTGTATAGTGTTTTTTTCCAACAAGTCGGCCGTCTCCCACCAAGGCAGGGTGACCCAAAAGAAAATACTTTCATCATCATCATTCAACACTTTCACCACACTCATACATAATCACTGTCTTTGCAGAGGCGCTCAGATACGACAGCTGAGAATAGTCCTCCCAGCTGTCACCAACCCAGACCCCTCCTTTAAAGTGCAGGCATTGTACTTCCCATTTCCAGGACTCAAGTCCAATTAAATCAATTAACTGGTTTCCTGAGTCCCTTCACAAAATGTTACCCTGCTCACACTCCAACAGATCGTCATGTCCCAAAAACCATTCGTCTCCATTCACTCCTATCTAACACGCTCACACATGCTTGCTGGAAGTCCAAGCCCCTCGCCCACAATACCTCCTTTACCCCTTCCCTCCAACCTTTTCTAGGATGACCCCTACCCCGCCTTCCTTCCCCTACAGATTTATACGCTCTCCAAGTCATTCTACTTTGATCCATTCTCTCTAAATGACCAAACCACCTCAACAACCCCTCTTCAGCCCTCTGACAAATACTTTTAGTAACTCCACACCTTCTCCTAATTTCCACATTCGAATTTTCTGCATAATATTTACACCACACATGTCCCTTAGACAGGACATTTCCACTGCCTCCAGCCTCCTCCTCGCTGCAGCATTTGCAACCCATGCTTCACACCCATATAAGAGTGTTGGTACGACTACTTTCGTACATTCCCTTCTTTGCCCCCATGGATAACGTTTTTTGTCTCCACAGATACCTCAATGCACCACTCACCTTTTTTCCTTCATCAATTCTATGGTTAACCTCATCCTTCATAAACCCATCCGCTGACACGTCAACTCCCAAATATCTGAAAACATTTACTTCTTCCATAATCCCTCTCTCCAATGTGATATCCAATTTTTCTTTATTTAAATTGTTTGATACCCTCATCACCTTACTCTTATCTATGTTCACTTTTAACTTTCTACCTTTACACTCTCTCCCAAACTCGTCCACTAACCTTTGCAACTTTTCTTTAGAAACTCCCATAAGCACAGTATCATCAGCAAAAAGTAACTGTGACAACTCCCTTTTTGCGTTTAATTCTCCAAAATTTAATCCCACCCCTCTCCCCAACACCCTAGCATTTACTTCTTTTACAACCCCATCTATAAATATATTAAACAACCATGGTGACATTACACATCCCTGTTGAAGACCTACTTTTACCGGAAGTAATCTCCTCTCTCCTACACACCCTAACCTGAGCCTCACTATCCTCATAAAAACTCTTTACAGCCTTCAGTAACTTACTACCTATTCCATACACTTGCAACATTTGCCACATTGCTCCTCTATCCACTCTATCATATGCCTTTTCTAAATCCATAAATGCAATAAAAACTTCTTTACCTTTATCTAAATACTGTTCACATATATGCTTCACTGTAAACACTTGATCTACACATCCCCTACCCACTCTAAAGCCTCCTTGCTCATCTGCAATCCTACTCTCTGTCTTACCTCTAATTCTTTCAATAAAAACCCTGCCATACACTTTACCTGGTATACTCAGTAAACTTATTCCCCTATAATTTTTACTCTCTCTTTTATCCCCCTTCCCTTTATATAAAGGAACTATACATGCTCTCTGCCAATCCCTAGGTACCATCCCCTCTTTCATACATTTATTAAACAAAAATACCAACCACTCCAGCACTATATCCCCCCCTGCTTTTAACATTTCTGTCATGATTCCGTCAATTCCAGCTGCTTTACCCCCTTTCATTCTACGTAATGCCTCACGCACCTCCCCCACACTCGCATCCTGCTCTTCTTCACTCCTAAACGATGTTGTACCTCCCTGGCCAGTACATGAAATTACCGCCTCCCTATTTTCATCGACATTTAAAAGTTCCTCAAAATATTCACGCCATCTACCCAATACCTCCAGCTCTCCATCTACTAACTCCCCTACTCTGTTTTTAACTGACAAATCCATTCGTTCCTTAGGCTTTCTTACCTTATCTCACTCCAAATTTTTTCTTGTTTCCAGCAAAATTTCTTGACCGAACCTCTCCCATTCTTTCATCCACTCTTCTTTTGCACTCGCACCACTCTCTTCACCTTTCTTTTACTCTCCATATACTCTGCTCTTCTATTAACACTTCTGTTTTGTAAAAACCTCTTATAAGCTACCTTTTTCTCTTTTTATCACACCCTTTACTTCTTCATTCCACCACTTACTCCTCTTTCCTCCTGCACCCACCCTCCTATAGCCACAAACTTCTGCCCCACATTCTAATACTGCATTTTTAAAACTATCCCAACTTCCTCCTCATTTAGTTTATACACTTTTACCTCTCTTACTTGCTGTTGCCATTTTCTTTTTGTCCCATCTACCTTTTACTCTAACTGTAGCTACAACTAAATAATGATCCGATATATCTGTTGCCCCTCTATAAACATGTACATCCTGAAGCCTACCCATCAACCTTTTATCCACCAATACATAATCCAACAAACTACTTTCCTTACGTGCTATATCATACCTTGTATATTTATTTATCCTCTTTTTCATAAAATATGTATTACTTATTACCAAACCTGTTTCTACACATAGCTCAATTAATGGTTTCCCATTTACATTTACCCCTGGCACCCCAAATTTACCTACTACACCCTCCACAACATTTTTACCCACTTTAGCATTAAGATCCCCAACCACAATTACTCTCTCACTTGGTTCAAAACTCCCCACACACTCACTCAACATTTCCCAAAATCCCTCTCTCTCCTCTACACTTCTCTCTTCTTCAGGTGCATTAACACTTACTATAACCCACTTTTCACATCCAACCGTTATTTTACTCCACATAATCCTTGAATTTATACATTTTACTCCACATAATCCTTGAATTTATACATTTATATTCCCTCTTTACCTGCCATGACTGATTATTCAACATTATTGCCACTCCTTCTTTAGCTTTAACTCTATTTGAAAGCCCTGACCTAATCCCATTTATTTCTCCCCACTGAAACTCTTCTACCCCCTTTAGCTTTGTCTCACTTAAAGCCAGGACATCCAGCTTCTTTTCATTCATAACATCTGCAATCATCTCTTTCTTATCATTTGCACAACATCCACGCACATTCAAACATCCCACTTTGACGGTTTTTTTTTTTTTTTTTTAGTAAGCTATACAGGAAAAGGGGTTACTAGCCCATTGTTCCAGGCATTTTAGTTGACTTTTACAACACGCATGGCTTACGGAGGAAAGATTCTTATTCCACTTCCCCATGGATATGAAAGGAAAAGCAATAAGAACAAGAACTATTAAGATAAAATCAAAGAAAACTCAGATGAGTGTGTATACATAAACGTGTACATGTATGTGTAGCGTGACCTAAGTGTAAGTAATAGCAAAAAAATGTACCTGAAATCTTGCATGTTTATGAGACAGAAAAAAGACACCAGCAATCCTACCATCATGTAAAACAAATACAGTGGACCCCCGAGTTTCGTAAACCCCGGAAATCGTACATTTATGTAAGTATAATATTGTAAGTGCTTGTGGAAAAGTATTTTTGGGGGTCTGAAATAGACTAACCTACATGACATTTTTCCTTAAGGGAGTAAATTCGTTCGGTAATGGCACTTGAGCAGACTTCAGGAGTGAAGTTTTTACGAAACTCGGGGGTCCACTGTACAGGCTTTTGTTTTACACAAACTTGGCAGAACGGTGGTACCAACACTTATATGGGTGTTAAGCATGGGTTGTAAGTGTTGCAGCAAGGAGGAGGCTGGAGGCAGTGGAGATGTCGTGTCTAAGGGCAAAGTGTGATGTAAATATTATGCAGAGAATTCGTAGCGTGGAAATTAGGAGGTGGTGTGGCGTTACTAAAAGGATTATTCAGGGGCTGAAGAGGGGTTATGGAATTGGTTTGGTCATTTAGAGAGGATGGAGTACAATAGAATGTCTTGGAGGGTGTATAAATCTGTAGTGGAGGGGAGAGAGGGGTAGGGGTCATCCTAGGAAAGGATGGAGGGGGTAAAAGAGATTTTGCATTCAAGGGGCTTGGACATGCAGCAGGCATATATGAGCATGTTAAATAGGAGTGAATGGAGTCAAATGGTTTTTGGGAGTTGACGAGATTTTGGAGTGTGAATGGGGTAATATTTTGTGAAGGGATTCAGGGAAACCGGTTAGCCAGACTTGTCTTCTGGAGGTGGGAAGTGCAATGCCTGCAGTTTAACCCATTAACTGTCCAAATGTAGATCTACGTTCTTACCGCTAGCGCTCCAAACGTAGATCATTTTATCTTTCCTGCCTCCAAATTTGGGACGATTGGCCTGAAATGCCTGGTCAGTATAGAATGGGTCTTAACACTTGGTGTGCGCAGTATTAAAACAATCTGGGACCACTTAGTACCTTGTGGAAGCACCAGTTCAATTGAGTGCCAGCTAGAAGAAAGTGTGTGGCAAACACCAGGGATTCACTGATGTCATGTCGTATTAACACTCTCCTTTTCAGAGGAAAGTGATGTTGATCCCAAGTTTAGTGGCTTTGAGATGGATGTGGCCACAAGTTGTCGAGGAAATATCAAAACCTCGATAATAACCCATGCGCAACATTTGTGCAACATCCTTTCAATTTTGTTACCACTGGTAGTGTCATCCTGCCAGAATGTCCTATAACCTATACCCTAAGTAAAGAGAAACAATTCTGGACCATGTGTAATACGTGTTTGGCATGCCGGGTGGCTGGCTGGCCGGCTGGCTGATTGGCTTTGATTGACTCTATCTCCGTCTGTATTTATCTCTGTCTATCTGTCTGTCTCTATCTCAGATACACATAAATAGTTATTATTCATAGTGTAAATTACCTAGGATAACCCAAAAAAATCCAGACAAAGTGCTATAATACATAACGCTTTTGTTTACAATTCTCAGCATGAATTATTCATTACTTCTCCCTTTGTTTATGATGGCATATAAAGGTAGTTGTTAGAAACTATTAAACTCAGTGAACATGGTATGTCAATGGTAATAATACGGCTTTGGGCCGCATTAAATATCGTGTAGCTAGGATTTGGAACAGTTGGAGAAATATCACCCTAACAAAGCTGTTGCGAGCCATGTCTTCATGGTCCAGTGACTCAAGCTGGTCCTAGTGCCAGTAAAAGACAAAGAAAGGAAGTAACCCTGGATAGGGCTTTGATACCTGAAGTCCTTATGGAGGGGATTTCCCTTCAAACAATAACCTTTACTCCCTCTTCCCTCTCCATCTTCCATACTCCAATAAGTCTCTTCAATAAAGGTAAAAGTTATTTAATTGTTCATTTATCCATTAAAATTAGTCATTTACATTTCTCATTGTTTTCTGTATGTAAAAACTACAGTTATTCTCTATAAAAGGTATTTTTGTTAATATTTTTGGGTTTCTGGAACAGATTAATTGGATTTACATTATTTCTTATGGGGAATATTACTTTGGTTTTCGTCCATTTCGGATTTCGACAGACCTTCTGGAATGGATTAAGGATGAAAACCGAGGTTCTACTGTATACTCCTGCATGTTTACATGGAGAGTTTTCCAGGGGTCAACGCCCCTGCAGCCTGGTCTATGACCAGGCCTCATGTTGGATCAGAGCCTGATCAACAAGGCTGTTATGCTGGCCGCACGCAGTCCAACGTACGAACCACAGCCTGGCTGGTCAGGCACCGACTTTAGGTGCCTGTCCAGTGCCTGCTTGAAGACAGCCAGGGGTCTATTGGTAATCCCCCTTATGTATGCTGGGAGGCAGTTGAACAGTCTTGGGCCCCTGACACTTATTGTGTTGTCTCTCAACGTGCTAGTGGCACCCCTGCTTTTCATTGGGGGGATGTTACATCATCTGCCAAGTCTTTTGCTTTCATAGGGAGACACTCATGTGCAAGTTTGGTACTAATCCCTCTAGGATTTTCCAAGTGTATATAATAATGTATCTCTCCCGCCTGCATTCCAGGGAGTACAGGTTTAGGAACTTCAAGCGTTCCCAGTAATTGAGGTGGTTTATTGCAGTTATGCGTGCCGTGAAGGTTCTCAGTACAATTTCTAGGTCAGCAATTTCACGTGCCTTGAAAGGTGCTGTTAGTGTGGAGCAATATTCCAGCCTAGATAGAACAAGTGACCTGAAAAGTGTCAACATGGGCTTGACATCCCTGGTTTTAAAGGTTCTCATTATCCATCCTGTCATTTTTCTGGCAGATGCGATTGCTACAGTGTTATGGTCCTTGAAGGTGAGATCCTCTGTCATGATCACTTCCAGGTCTTTGACATTATTTTTTCGCTTTATTTTGTGGTTGGAATTTGTTTTATACTCCGATGAAATTTTAATTTCCTTACGTTTTCCATATCGGAGTAATTGAAATTTCTCATCATTGAAATTCATATTGTTTTCTGCAGCCCATTTAAAGATTTGGTTGATGTCTGCTTGGAGTCTTGCAGTGTCTTCAATGGTGGACACTGTCATGCAGATTCGGGTGTCATCTGCAAAGGAAGATCCCCTTTCCCCTTTGACTGCCTCTACTCATTACTACTCTACTACTTCCACTTTTCCCATCATTACCCCCTCTCTTGTCCCTCCCTGTCTCCCTGCCTAAAATCCCTTCCTCTGTCTCTGTGTTAGTGGTTTTTTAAAGGGTAAGGGGGCCCAAAGGGGTTTTAAGCTCCTCTTTTTATTGGGTTGTGTGTGTATTTTCCAATACTTTTAAAATAGAAAAATTATTTTTTTACATACACACAACAATCAAAATAGTACAGTTATTAATAAATAAATACAAACATTTAAAAAAAATTAAAATAACTTTTTTTATTACCTTTATTGAAGTTTTTGATGGATCGGGAAGATGGGAGGAGGATGAGGGGGAGGGTTTAGTGTTTAAGGGGAAACCCCCCCATAAGGCTTGGTAAAAAGTCCTCTGGGTACTTCCTTCTTTTCTTTTTTCCACTAGGACCGCTTGAGTCACTGGACCCTGTCTCACAAAATAACTCTAAAGTCCTTTTTTTCTGGCACCCTTTTAAAATGTCCCCAAAATGGGACGTTTTGTCACTGAACATGTTGCAGATATTTGTTTCAGCTTGCTCAGGGTGATATTTTTTAGCAAATGCCTGCACCTTATTCCCACTGCACAAATTTCCTTAATCTCTGGGAAAGGGACATCATCCCCTCTTCCTCCTCCTGTGAAGCAAGTTCCTAATTCTGGTCTGATGCTGTTCCCGTTCCAGCTCTTCAGTGGTTAGCTCTTCATTGTGGTCATCCACCAACTCTTCACATCCTCGCCATCCCCCCAACCCCCGGGAAACCCGCCCAATGCCACAATACCTTCCACAACAGGCAGAGGGGTTTTCGGGGGGGGCAGGGGAGGGTCAGGGCGGGGCAGGGTCAGGGGGGGCAGGGCAGGGCAGCCTCAAACCCTTCAAAATCCCCCTCTTGGACACAACCTGGACAATTGTCTCCAAGCAGAGTTCAAAGTCCTGGAAAAACCCCCTTCCAAGTTCCAAAGGCCTATGGAGTTGTAAATATTGAAATGATTCCTCCAGAACTCTCAGGGTCAACTCAGTGTCTGAGGTCACTTCCCCTTTTTAAAAACTGTTTTGTGTAGAGTTTTTTTAAGTTAGAAATGACCTGTGGTCCATGGGCTGGAGGAGAGGGTGGTGTTTGGAGGCAGAACTTCACATAAAACTGAAGTCCACACAAAGGGCTCCCAAATTTGGAGGATGTGCAGGAGCATTGTCCCGTAACGGGGAGGCCGGGGAAACACCGGAGGATTTTTTTACATGGGGCCAAACTCTTCATGGACCCCTTTTGAAAATTTTTGTGCCCCTGCCTTTGATTAGCTTTCCACAATACACACAACATTCTTGACGAATTGTGTTTTTAGCACTCTGGGATTTTCTGGTGATACACCAGAAGGCTTTACTTTAAAAACCCCACTAGCGTTGGGAAAAAAACTAAGTGTTAGCCTGTATTTTATAGGCTTGTTCCCCGGATGCCTTTTCCTCCCGAGTAATGTAGGTCCTGTTGGGCATTTTCTTCCAAAACAGGCCCGTTTCTTCACAATTGAACACTTGTTTGGGTTTCAAATTTTCAGTCTTTATTCCTGAAACAGTTAAAATTTTTTTAGCTGCACGTTTGTCTGAACTGGCAGCCTCACCATGCCTTACCCATTGTGTATCCACATGTTTTTAACTTAAACCAGCCTCTGCTGGCATTAAAAACACTAACACAAAAACAGCACTTTCCAGGCATTTTTTTTAAAAATTGGCATGCAACTGCCTTTTTTCCCCCAAATGATTGTCTCCGACCACTATCACCAGCTAACTTTTTTTTCCTTATCCCGCCAGCAACAACTTTCAACCTGTTCGACTATTTGTGGTCTATTTTTGGTTAGCATATCAACACCTTTCACAACATCAGCTTCCTTATTTGTTCTTTCTTTGCCAAGATAAAAACGATAGTTGACTTTTTTTTAATATATCCGGGAAGTCTGAATGCACACCACTAACGTTTTTTCTTTTTCCCTTTCTTCATGTCTGTGTTTCTCACTTTCTTTACCACGGGGGTACCACTAGGAACTTTCTTGGACCCATGGTATTATTTCACAGTGACTTAATGAACAAGCCCCAAACACAATTAATTAATTGTGAAATTTTTGGAAGAATGCAGGGTAATTTTCACTGGAGGATAAACAAAGCTAGACTGATCAAGACGCCTCTGGGGGCGAAAGTGCTGGTGGACAGGTCTGGTATGCAAGGCAAACACACCCCTTGTTAAAACTTGGGAAAAAAATTTTTGAAAAAAGCGTTCAAACCGTTGTTCGATAGTAAGGCTTCGATACTCGGGGTTTCACTGTTTTCTCAAAAAAAGTGTTTTTGTGTGTGCTTACCAAAGGCGACCCAAGGGGAAAAAAATGATTCACATGTCAGCAATGGGGTGGCATTTGTTAATCCATGCTTCTTCGAATATCATACAGTGGTGGACTTCTAGAAACATAAATGGGCCCTTTTAAATCATTGTTTCAGTGGTCCCTGATAGGGTGATTCCATAGCGGTAAATTGGGTAACAAGCGTTTTTTCAGTAAATATTTCTTTAGAGCCCATACCAGACCTGTCCACCTGCCCGCGCTTGTGGGGTGAGGCACGAGGACCCCAGTCTAGGTTTTTTCCCATTGAGAGAACTTTAAAGCGCACTTTTTAAAACATTCACAATTTTTTTGTGTTTTTGCTGGTTCAGTGATTGTCCTGCAAATAAGCACCAGGGTCCCAAAAAGCTTCCAGTGGCACCCTGTGGTAAAGAAAGTGAAAAACCATCAAGTGAAAAGGAGTTTTAAAAAAATATGAGAGTGGCTTACGTGGAGTGAGCTCCAGGATGTAAAACACCCTGTGCCTGGGGGGAAGATATTGGGGATTTGGGCAAGCCCCGGGGGTTTGGGAGGGAGGGTGAGGATGTTAAAGAGTTGGTGGAGGGACATGGTAGACCTAACCACTGAAGAGCTGAAAGAGCTTCATCAGAAACAGCATCAGCGACATTTAAGGAAATTGATTCAAGGGGGATGATGGACAGGGGGAGGTAGTAACTTCTTCAGAATTAAGGAAATGTGTTCTATGTGGCCCAAGTGCAGACATTTGTTGAAAAAAACCACCCCGAGCAAGGTGAAATAAGCCATCTCTGAACCAGTTCAGTGACAGAGCCATGTTGACTTCAAAAAAGTTAAAAATGTGGAAACAGACACTCTGGGCAGTTACTTTTTTTTTGACATGGTCTAGTGACTCTCAAGCTGGTCCTAGTGGCATTAAAAGAAAAAGGGGTAACCCCCAAAAAACCCCTTTTTACCTGGCTTTTTGGAGGGGGTTCCCCCCTTCCAACACTAACACCCCCCCCTGTCCTCCTCCCCATCTTCCCGATGCCTGCAACTCTCTTCAAAAAAGGAAGTAAATTTATTTATTAATTTTTTTTTTATTATTTAGTATTTTGTGTATTTTATAGTGTTAATAATGATGTTTTTGTATGTGAACTATAATTAAAATGTTTTTGTGAATTTTTTGGGTGGAACGGTTAATTTTTTTCATTTTTTTAGGAAAAAAGGTTTAATTGAAAAACGTTTAATTTCTGGGAAGGGTTAAGATTTAATGGGGACCACTGTATATGTAACAAAGTAAAGTGATTGAACCAGGTGTACAAATTACAACAGGGAACATAGTGTTTGTGACAGTATGATTATAATTCAGTATCAAACATTT